>BRDA01000829.1:2024-14279 GCA_036984385.1 Crenuchus spilurus
CGAAATGTATCTCCACCTTATACATTTGTTTTTTGTTTGTTTTTTGACTGTTGTTTTTTATCTTTTGTATACCTGTTTAGTGTGTTGTGTGAATTCTAATTCAACTTACCTTTATAACTCATTTGTCCACTCAAAAATCGACTCAAAACTTTCACACATCCCTACTACTATCTGCTTCTCTCTCTCCTTCTCTCAAGGTTTCACAGCCACGTCGGTGTGATTTACACACTTTCAAAACTCAGCTAAAAACTCACCTGTTTACTCAATATTTCCATTCAACTTAATCTTAAGTGTGTTGTGTGATTTGTCCATATGTTTTCTATTTTTTGTTGTCAGTTTTTTGTTTGTTTTTTGTTTACATATTCCACCTCTATGTAAAGCATCCTTGGGTTTCTTGAAAGGCGCTATATAAATGGAAATTATTATTATTATTACAGTAATCAATGTTATTCACTTTATTAGCAAATGGTTTTAATGTTGTGGCTGATCAGTGCAAATAAGAGTCAAATCAAACAAACTTCTTTTAACTCAACGTGTTCATTTCTGACTATTCTGAGCTGTTAATTAAAGATCCTGCTTCAAATAAACCATCTTCAGTTACAATAAGTGTTGATGTTACTGCTGTTTGAGTCCCAAATAAATAGAACTGAGCCTGATCTTCCTGCAGCGCCATCTGCAGGAGCCTGAAGTTACTACAACCTTAAATGCAGGATATGAGTACTGTTTAGTGCTGGGACAGGCTAGTCCAGGACACCAGTAAAGACTGTGCAGCGTTACCTGGTACTTGTGCTGCCCTGTCGAGTCCTTGTCCCCATGCCTGCACCCTGTCTGCACCTCCGTCACCAAGAGGTCCGACAGTGTACTGCAGCGGACAGCCTTCGATCTCCTGCCCAAAGCTCTTCACGCTCACACTGTACACGCCCATCTCCTGTGGTACAAAGACCAGTGCACAGGTATCTCGGCCTGTGGCTGCAATCACAGCTTCTGCTGCTGTTCCTGAAGGAGTAAACACCTCAGCACACAAGGCGTCCATGTCCGTTTCTGTAATTAAGGATAGTTTCCATGTTAACTTGTTAATTGGAGTAAATTGGCTCGAAATAAAGTGCTACCTAACGGTAGCTTAAAATATACATTTCTGAAAATGTCATGGCTGTGATGTCACTAACCAGTATCCCTTACTGGTAAATCATATGTCTATAGTCAATCTCATACTGTACCAGGTATCGTGAACGTTAAGCTGCATTCCTGCCCTACGCTGGCAGCGGTGGGCGATTTCAGGTGGTGAGAGATGCTCTCTCTCATCACTGCGCCATCGGTCACTTCTGCTAGGAAAGGGCTCCCTGGATAAAAACATCCAAATCCTGGGTCACTTCATTTTACTGTCCTTTTGTAGATTAAAGTCATCAGTAACATCTCAACAACATCTCAGTGTAGCAGCAAAAACATTCAGTAGATGAGCAGCAGTAGTTGATAATCTGCTGAATTCAGATGTTTTTCTCTTTATTCTGAGAGTCTGAGCTCATATCTGTAGATGTTCAGCTGAGATCCTGTAACAGGTCTAATACAGGTCATCTCAACATCCTCTGCACTTATACTCTGAGATTAATACTAGGATTAGGACGAGGTAACAGGATTAATACAGATAATCTCATCCTCAACACACTGTTTACTAGACTCAACTACTGCACTAACAGACTGAGATTAAGACTAGGATTAGGATGAGGTAACAGGATTAATACAGATAATCTCATCCTCAACACACTATTTACCTCAATTTAAAACCTAAACATAACCCTCAATCTGGCCTTAATCCTAATCCTAGTCTTAATCTCAGTCTATTAGTGCAGTAGTTGAGTCTAGTAAAGACTAGGATTAAGATTAGGTTAAAGGTGAGGGTTAGGATTACATTTTTCATCGAGGCTATGGTTAGAGTTAGGATTAGGTCTTGGTTTGAGGTTTAGATTAGAGTTGGGAGCAGCGTGAGGGTTAGGATTAGATTTTGGGTTTAGTTTGTGGATAGGGTTAGGATTTGGGGTGTGGTTAAAGATAGAGGTAGGATTAGGGCCAGAGGTTAGGTTTATATTTTGAGTGGAGATTAAAGTTAGGATTAGGTTTAATTTCAGTGTGAGGTTAGGATTAGGTTTAGGTTCAGTGTGAGGTTAGGTTTAGGATTAGGGCCATGTTAAGGGATAGGATCAGATTTTGGATTGAGATTAAAGTTAGGATTAGGTTTAGGGCCAGAGTGAGAGTCAGGATTAGGATTTGGGTTGAGATTAAGTTTGGGATTAGGATCTACTTATCTACTTCATGTTGTAATAAATTGAAAGTAAACCTAGAAGATACTGACGTTAATACTTAGAGATGTTTCACTGATTCTGTTTCTCTAATAAACTGCTGAACTTCATTCCTTGTCATTGTTCATATTTTTATTCAGACTTGGCTAACATCCTGTAGCTGTGCTGTGGAGAAATCAAACACACATTTTAAAAGGTTACAGGACACCTGGGATGTGCTGGTCAGAGAATTTGACAGATATTTTGTAGGTGCCCGTCTTCCTGGGGCAGTATGATATTCTACAAGCTCCGTTCTCGAGTTCCTCCGTGTGGATGACCACATTAGTTGGGCCCTCAATGGCAACAGTCAGGCCACCGTAGCCTGCAGACCATTACATGAGAACATGAGTCAGCAGTCTGAAGCACTGGAGCGTTTTAAAGACATATTAATGTGATAAATAAGCAATTAAGCCAAAAACATTAACTGCTAGCTCACCAGCATCCCACGTGTTCACCACAAACTCAGACACACGGTTGGCACATCCACTGTGCAGTCCGGGTCCAAACGCTTTTACCTTGCTGGCATCGCCAATCTCAGACTGGCTAATGCACACAGGGATTGGGCTTCTTCCAACATGCTCTCCATCCTTCTTAATGCTCACCAAGTGCTCTCCCACCTCCTTAGGGATGAAGGAAATACCTGTATAACAGAGCAGATGCATTATTAAGTATGTGCTGAAGTCACATGTCCTAATGTGTTACAGGTGATATTATTTCATAATGACAGTCTTATTCAAATCTGACACCACTGTTCTGCATATTTTAACACACAACTACCTTTTAACTGCAAAACGGAGCATAAATTAACATACATTTTTCCAGAAGCCTTAAAAGGCCTGATTTTACAATTCTAAAAACTTATTTTTATTTGACATCCTTCCCCAACCAAGCTCTGAAATTACTCTTTTTTTCATATACTTTGAGGCTGATACTGCAGTGGTGACAGAAAACAAATACAAAATAAAACAGCTTCTCCCAAGACGTGAGGAGAGCTGAGGAAAAACAGAGAGAAGGGAGAGAAGAGCTGCATGGTATGGAAGAGAAGTATCTGAGAGAGGTGAGTGAAGAGAAACAAAAAGAGAAACAAATAGTGGGAATTTACACTGTAATGGTGGAGGCTGGTGTATGTAAAATTTGGGGGCGGAGTCTGGACTGTGATGAAACTGTGGAATTGGTCTGTGCTGGTTTGTTCAGTGTGGGATTTGTGGTTGAAGGTGGAGATTATACACACAGTTTAACATCGTAGGGCAGCTTTAATGTTTTAAAATACACTTCCTGACTCTCACCAATATGGCTGTCAGGTTTTCTGTTCAGTGCACATGGCACATCCTCTCCTGATGGTCCTGAGATGCTTGCAGTGAGCAAACTGATGTCCTCCTCTGTGATGTCCAGACCAAAGTCCACTGCGGTGCCCAGCTGAACCTTGGGCTTCCACAGACTGCCATCTGTGTATACAGGCTGAAGGCTTAGCAGAAGATTGCAGCAGTGTTTTGGGATCTACTGGGCTTACGTTCTTACCTGTGATCTGAGATTTGAAGGGGGAGCCGCTGATTTGCATGTCATTATGGATGCTGGAATCACCAGGTCGTTTTGGCAGGTAGGTCACAGAGCAGGTAGCATCTTTATTATCAAAACAGCTTGGCTCTGCTCCCTCAACTGGGATGTCTGGTTCCTCTATAGACATGACAAATATGACCATTTACTTTAAATTATGAACAAAAATGTACTTATTCACAATATTCTGATGGTCTGTAGTGGCAGTATTCATGTATTTAATGAATACACATAGTAGATGGGCTTTAAGAAGTTTCTTCTGAAGAATGGTCGGTGACGGAGGCCCCATCATCTGAAAATGTATTTCATATTTGTTTACCAGTCGATGCTACAACAGACGCAGATTCAGGCGTCTCTCCAGACGTGCCACAGTCTGTCGTGAAGGTTTCTGGTGCTGGACTACACATTCCTGCCTCTGAGAGCTTCACCTTTGACTCGGCATCAGCAGGCAACACTTCAAACCCATCAGACCTGTAAGGACCAAATGGAAAATGACAACAAGATTTGGATGAAAACGATCTGTTTAAATGAGAAAAAAGCTTCCTTGTGGTTCATCTCACCATCTAAAGGTCTCATCATCTGTGTATTTAACAGCCAGGGAGCTCAGGCCTTCAGCTGAAGGAGTGTAGCGCACTGTATACGTCCCATCTTCATTGTCTGTCACCTTCACCAGCTCAAACGTACCTTCACGTGTAAAAAGACGAACACTGATGTACTGAATGAAGACTTTGCAGCTGAATCAAGAGACTGTACATCACACGTGCCACACTGCTCACCATCAGGTTTCATCAAAGCAACAGTCTCTGGTGTTTCTCCTTTCTCACTGCATCCAATGATGAGAGACTGCGGAACACCTGCACACAGTCCAGCCAGGTCTTGTCCAGAAATTAGTACTTTCCTACTCGTCTCTGAGTCTACAGCATCAGGACCAGGAAGCACATGGAAATCAAAGGGGCTGAAAACACAAGTTTAAAAAAAGTGAGTTTCTGTTTATATTTGTGAACATGAGAGTTTACCTTTTTTTTAAAAATATCATTTATTTTTAGGTTTTTGCCCAATTTTATCTCCTTCCCAATGTAGTGGTAGCCAATTAGCCCATCCCCTTCATTAGGCCTTTCCCCATCACTTTGCAATGTCCCTGACTCTAGGAGGGTCCAGGCAAGCACAACCCTCTTCCGTTGCGTGTGATGCAGCCACCGCTACTTTTCAAACCACCGCTGATTCATCGTCACTGGAGAGCCTAACGTGCTCGGAGGAAGGCGCACAGGGTCCCTAGCTCTGATTGGACCAATCAGTAGACGCCTGAGCCAGCGGACATGGCAAAGTGAAAGTGATGGGGAGAGTGAGAGCGCCATCTACCCACCCAGAGAGAGCACTGCCAATTTTGCTCTCTTGGGCCCCGGCTGTTGATGGCAAACAGCATGATCGGGATTCAAACTCGCGATCCTCTGGTCATAGTGTCAGCGTCTTAGCCTGCTGAGCCACTTTGTGTGACTTTGGCTGCTTCTGGACGTACCTACAGTAGGACTCGTCTTCAGCGCATCTCGTCATCAGTGAGTGAGGACCTGAGGTGGTTGGAGAGTAGCTGACAGTGTAGGTATCATCTCCATTGTGTTTAACCTCCAGCAGCTCAGTCACTCCTGCATTCATTAGCTCAAAACATCAAGAAACACAAAGAAATGAAAAACCGGAGTCCTTTTAAACAGAGATGCTTACCCACCTTTAGGATTAACGATAACTACAGACTGTGGAACTTTCCCAGTTGTGCTGCAGTCAATGATGAAAGTTTGAGGACTTTGGGTGCAAATCCCTGATTTTAAGCCTGGTCCTGATATCTTCACTGTACTCGTGTCATCTGTTGGGAGCACACTGAACCTGAGCGGACTAGAAAATGAGAAGAAAAATATACTGATTTAATTTAGCAAGCACAGGAACACCTCTACGCATCTTTTGTCCTGGCTTTTAAACTGCTTAAAAGCATTTACTCTCTTCAGTATCTCACCTACTGAAGGTGTCCTCGCTGGGGTATTTCACTAATAAACAGTGAAGGCCGTCTATGGAAGGGCAATAAAGGACACTGTAAGTTCCATCTCCATTATCGGCCACTTCTCCAAGCTCTACTGAACCTAAATCATCAATAGATCACACATTCCTGCTGTAAGTACATAAAATGTAGAAATAAAAATGTTCAAATGCCCAACATGCATGTTCTCACCATCAGGTTTCACAATGACGACCCTCTCCGGTGCTTCTCCAGCACCGCTGCACTTAATCGTGAAACTGTGTCGAGTTCTAGAGCAGAATATGTCATCCAGGTCTGATCCAGACATCTCTGCCTCACATCTGCTGTCCTGAGTAGAGACCGGCTCCCTAACAGCATCGTAACTGGGCAGCACTTGGAACGGGAAAGTCCTGAAAGTACAGACAGTGGTGCTTGAAAGGTAGTGCTAAAATTTGTCCTAAAACGTCATCAGATTGTCACACAAGTGACTGCAGAGTGATTGCACAGCCTAAGGAACCCCCGGGTGGTTCACAGGGTTTGCTAGTTGACTGCTATGACCTCCCAGGTGATTGCTAAGGTGTACAAAGGCAGCTGCTGTCATGTAACCAGGTGGTTGCTATAGTCTCTATAGTGGTTGCTGAGGTGTTGCTACAGGGTTGTTAAGCACTCTGCAATCACACACTATGATGCTGATGAAGCAAAACATTTTCTCTGACCTGCTGTTAGCAGCTCTGTCTCCGTATCTGATCACCAAAGAGTGAGATCCTTCTGCAGAAGGAGAATAGCTCGCAGCGTATGTCCCATCTCCATTATCTTTAACACCAAGCGACTCCATTAAACCTGTTCCAATGTAAGTAAATGATGATAACATCACTACACAGGCAAAAAGGCTAATATAACGATTGTATTGTATCTAGTAGCTGTGACTTCACCATCAGGAGTCATCACAGCGACAGACGTCGGCAACTCTCCGTGTTCTCTGCAGTCGACTGTGAAGATCCGAGGAGTTTGTGTACACATTCCTGACTCCAAACCTGGTGCAGTAACGTTTATACGTAAAGGATCATCCAGCGTGTGGACTTCATAGAGGCTGTAAAAGATTATTACTTCAATAAAGACATTTACATTTTCATTCTTTTAAACAATTTTCTCTCCAGTGTATTATTAGTACATCCAGACTCTTGGAGGGTTTAGACTAGCACAGGCCTCCTCCGATGAATGTGAAGTCAGGCTCCGCCCCTTTTCATACTGCTGCTGATGCATCATTGCTAGGCAGCCTGTCACGCTCAGAGGAAAGCGCAGCTCTGATGCATCAGCTAACAGACACCTGAGCCAGAATGATGTGATGGGGAGAGAGTGCGGCCAATTTGACTCTCTCAGGCCCCGGCTGTCGATCAACGCTGTCAATATGTCAACATGAATGGGATTCAACCTAGTCACCCCCACATCTTACATTTTAACCAAAGTTCATAACACCACCTCCCTCACCTGCGAAAGGCCTCCTCATCAGTGTGTTTAACTGCCAGTGAGTGTGAGCCACCTGCGGCTGGAGAACAGAAGACTTGGTACTTTCCATCTCCATTGTCTGAGGAGAAAAATGAGACCACTGTAACTCAATCTCACATCAAAACTGTCACATTTATCTTTTTTATACCAAAACATCAGCCACCTTTTACAATGCACTGCAGGAAAAACAGAGAGGAGGTGAGGAGAAGTGCTCGGGATAGAAGACAAGTGTTTTGGTGCTCACCATCAGGTCTGTCCACAGTAACCGTCTCTGGTACTTTTCCAGAGTCACTGCAGTCGAGGGTGAAAGACTGAGGAGTTTTAGCACAGATCCCAGAATCCAAACTTTGTCTAGAAATGTTCATCACACTTCTGTCGTCTGGATGTTTGACCTTTTCTCTGTCAGCAGCTGGACTCTGCAGTACGTGGAAGCTAACAGGACTGTCAGAAAAAGCATTAAGAACAGACAGTTTAAGCATCAGCCATCCAAGCAACATGGACGAGGTTTTCATGACAAGAAAAGCTTTACCTGAGGTATGAATCATCTTCTGCATACTTGACCACCAAAGAATGAGGGCCTTCCATAGACGGGCAGTAATTCACAGTGTAGGTACCATCTCCATTGTCATTGACTTCCATTAGCTCAGTCTTACCTTAAACACGTTAAAGAAGTAGAAAAGTTATTTCACTGAAAATTAGGCTGTTCTCTGACAGTTGCTATGCTGCACCATGTGGTTGCTAAGGTTGATAATATATGGCAGCTAAGTGGTTGCTTTGATATCCCATGTGATTGCTAGATGGCTAGTAAGGTATCCCAGGTGGTTGCTATGGTGTTGCTATGTTGTTGCCAAGGCATCGCAGGTGGTTGCCAAGGTATCCCAGGTGGTTGCTATGGTGTTGCTAGGTGGTTGCCAAGGTATCCCAGATGGTTGCTATGGTGTTGCTGAAATCTTTTTGGGATATTTGGAACTGTTCATCATTCCCTCCAGCTTGATTAAAGACCCAGTTCCTGCTTAAATAACAGCCCTAAACCATAATGCTACCCCACCATGCTTCACTGTTGGTCTGCTGTTCTTTTGGTGATGTTGCCTTGGCTTTGCGCCAAACATACCTTTTGTAATTATGGCCAAAATGTTCAGCCTTGGTCTCATCAGACCAGAACATGATTCTGGTAAAGCAGCCGAGCTCGGATGTTTCTCTGTAAGAAAATGCTTCCGTCTTGTCGCCCCACGGGCCAGACATGAAGAATATATGAGTACTTATCAGAACCTCCTTTTGTCAGCCTCCTGGACCAGTTTTCTTTTTGTAATCAGTTTTCTTTTTACTCAGTTCTTAGTAATGTCACCGTTGTGCCAAATTTTATTTACTTCTTGATAAACATCTTCACTGGTACCCTACCTTTTTTTTAGCAACCACATTACTGAAATGATTCATGACAAAAACCTGGCATTTTAACAGGGGTGTGTACACTGACTGTGTGTGAGATGGTCGCTGTTGTTTGAGCAGAAGGACAGTAGATGGGTGTGTACTTTTCCACCCCACTCATTCTTTATTGGACAAATTTCAGATGTTTTGGAAAATCATAAAAAGCAAAAGTTTACAAAGTTTATCAATCAAAACACTAATCAAGCCTCACAGAAAGGGACCTACCTTCAGGAGTTACCACAGCCACAGTCTCGGGTAATTTGCCCGTTTCCCTACTGTCAAAAGTGAAGATCTGAGACTTCTGGGTAAAAATCTCTTGGAGCAAATCTGGTCCAGATATTCCTGCACTGGTACCTTGACTGTCCTTCACTGTTACTGTGAATGGACTACCTACAGAACACATTAAATCAGTGCAGATCAGCACGATCAGCGCTGGAGTTCTGAAAGGTAAACAGGTGAATTGGGCCATTCATACCTGGAATGTTCTTTCCTCCAAAAGTGACGTTAACATCATACTGACCAGCAACAGCTGGAGTATAATCCACAGTGTAGCTGCCATCTTTGTTGTCCATGCATGATACCTCTGACTTGGATGGACCATCCACAGTTATTCCAAGATGACCTTTACCAGCATCTCTGCCAAGCAACACCATCCAATACTGAGTACATCATCATCCTGGGCTTCATTTGTGTGTAAACTGTTAGAAGGCAGATAAAGCCTAACCTAGTGTTTATGTAGAACTTGTTGGGGAGTCCAGAAAAGCCTTGGAGAAGTCCTAGACCATCTACAAGCACTTGGGTTGGATCGCTCCTTTCTGCGCCCAACAGATCTTAGTGATGCATTAGCAGAGATAAAAAACACAATGATCATCAACAGATGGAACTTCTGCAACAAATATATTCATAAATAAATCTATTTAAGATGTCAGAAGAGGTTTTAAAAGGAAACATCTTTCAAAAGATGCTTTTAACGATCAATTTATGTGAATACATTTTTAAATAACATTATTTTTGTTCTTAATTTAATTGAAAAAGTCATTTATATTCAATAAACAAAGTGACATTTTTATATATTTCTCAGCACTTTTACAGTACTTCATGCTTCCACCTGCTGACAAGCTTTATGGAGATGCCCAGCAGCTGCCCACAGTGCCAACACTACTACTGTGACTGATGAGCTATCAAGTCAACTGACTGAAGTCTTGAAATGTGTCACTTTGTGTGTAATGAATTTAAAAAGTGACATTTTTGAATGAAATTATGACCAAAAATGTTCTTACTCACCGTGCCCTGTCACTTTAACGTGGCTTCTATAAGCTGCTGGATCCACCACAACATCTGCAGGAAAGTTTGGGACCACTTTGCCGCCATACTTCAGAAGAAGCGTGTAGACACCAGCAGTGAGGGGCACATACACAACAGTGTAGCTGCCATCTTCATTCTCCTGAACTTCTGTCTTGGCTACGACGCCGGAGTCGGAGACGGCCTCCACAGAGAGGTCCCCTGTCCCTGCCAGGGCACAGTCTATGTTCACTATACACGGTTCACCCACCTTCCCTTTGGTCAAACCAGGGCCTGATACCGTCACTTTAGAGGGGTCCAGAGGAAGCAGCACCACAGGGTGAAACGGGGAGCCTGGTACCTGTGAACTGCTGAAGAAGATGCTGACTGTGTACTCCCCAAGCACACTGGGGATGTAACACACAACACAGGTGCCATCATCATTATCCACACAGTGTAAAGTCATCTGACAGGGAGCCTCTACTGTGATGGTGAGTCTTCCACTGCCCGCTCCTCTTGTGTCTATGGTAAACTCTGCCCGCTGGCCCACTACAGCACCTTCTAAACCTGGTCCATACACAGTCACCTGAAGGGAAAAAAACTAATCATGAGGTCAATATTAAAAAAAATATAAACCTCCCACAAAAGTATTCACACAACCAGCTTTTCAAAATGCTATCAAATACCGTAGGGACAAAAGTATTGGGACACCTGCTCATTCGTAGTTTCTTCTCAAATCAAGGGTTTAAAAATAGTTGTTTTTTTAAATTTGTTGGAGTAGTTTGCTCTACTGCCCATGGAAGACTTTCAAGACTTGTAACAAATTCTACATAAAGTGCATAAAGTTTTGATCCAGCATCCACATTTACTCCCACATGTACTGCTTGTATTTACTCCTCAGGATCGTTTTTGTCTTGTGATTCTTTGGTGCCAGAAAATTGATGAGAAATGGCAACTGTTCCTGTTGAAATGAGAAGAAAAACAGAGAGAAGAGGTGCACGGCATGCAAGAGAAGCGTCGAGAGAGGAAGTGAGCGAAGAGAAGTGCGAGCGGAGAGCTGAGGAAAAACAGAGAGAGAGGTGCACGGTATGCAAGAGAAGCGTCAAGAGAGGAAGTGAGCGAAGAGAAGTGCGAGCGGAGAGCTGAGGAAAAACAGAGAGAGAGGTGCACGGCATGAAAGAGAAGCGTCGAGAGAGGAAGTGAGCGAAGAGAAGTGCGAGCGGAGAGCTGAGGAAAAACAGAGAGAGAGGTGCACGGTATGCAAGAGAAGCGTCAAGAGAGGAAGTGAGCGAAGAGAAGTGCGAGCGGAGAGCTGAGGAAAAACAGAGAGAGAGGTGCACGGCATGAAAGAGAAGCGTCGAGAGAGGAAGTGAGCGAAGAGAAGTGCGAGCGGAGAGCTGAGGAAAAACAGAGAGAGAGGTGCACGGTATGCAAGAGAAGCGTCAAGACAGGAAGTGAGCGAAGAGAAGTGTGAGCGGAGAGCTGAGGAAAAACAGAGAGAGAGGTGCACGGTATGCAAGAGAAGCGTCGAGAGAGGAAGTGAGCGAAGAGAAACAAGACACACAGTTTAACATTGTAGCGCACCTGTCAAATTGTTATTTAGGCAAATTCCTACGATGGATGTCACTTTAATATGAATTAAGCTGTGTTACTTAAGTGCATTGGCTTTTTCACTTCAACAACAAAACTCATTTCACTTCATAAGAATACCTTTGTGGCATCTGTGGGTAAGTCTAAAGGACTGAATACATTTAAGTCCAGTCTGCTCACACTTCCAGCCTTCACGTATCCTTCAGTATCATGATCAGCATCCATCTGGTCATCTGCACATCAAAGCCAGACATGCATCACCTCAGAAAGATGGAAAACACACTAAACTAAGACTAACATATGACCTGAATGGCGCTCACCCATCTCTGATCCATCCGGCTCAATCCAGCTCGCAGTGCAAGGCTCGATTTGAACTTTGCCAGGTATTACCTGAAAAAAATCACATTTTCATCTCTACACCAAAGCACAAGTACAGCACTTATCATCTTATCATCATCTTCATGTCAGGATATCATCAAAAGACAAGAAAACAAACACAGTAACAAGACAAACTGACGCGCTGGTGTTTACTTAATAAAACGTGTAATTAGATTGTAATTCGTT
>BRDA01000832.1:17644-29415 GCA_036984385.1 Crenuchus spilurus
GAGCCTCTTGGCTGCTTCTCTGACCAGTGCTCTCCTTGATCGATCTGTCAGTTTAGGTGGACGGCCATTTCTTGGTAGGTTTGTAGTTCAATTCACTAGTGTTCTCTAACAAACCACTGAGACCTTCACAGAACAGGTGTATTTATACTGAGACTAAATTACACACAGCTGGACTCCATTAATTAAGTGACTTCTCAAGACAACTGATTGCACCGAATTTTGTTTAGAGGTATCGGAGTACAGGGGGCTGAATACTTTTGCACATCACACTTTTAATATTTTTATTTTAATAACATTTTGAAAACAGTGTATCAATTTCATTCCACTTCACAATCATGTGCTTCTTTGTGTTGGTCTATCACTTAAAATCTCAATGAAATACATTTGTTTGTGGTTGTAAGTTGACAAAATGTGAAAAAGTTCAAGGGGGCCAAACACTTTCGCAAGGCACTGTATTTATAACCCAGTCATCTTTGTGCAGTGCTCAGCTGCAGAAGCCTGAAGTTACTATGAATTTTGTCTGGGGAGCTTACTTAGTATGCAGTTTGTGCCATATTTTGGATTGTGGTTCAGTTTGAAATGAGTGTCACTTCAATTAAAATTAGAACTACAAATACATGACCTAAGTGTAACAATGAGAAATGCATTTACTACGAAACATTTGCGATAATTTGAATGCTCTTGTTCACTGGATGTTTTGCATGTATATATTATAGTAGCAAAGAAAGGAGGCATGGGTAAATCCCGTGAGGAACTGGCTCTGGAGAAGAAGATGGAGTTAGAAAGGAGGCTGCAAGACGTAAGTGGACAGCTCAACTCCTCAAAAAAGCCTTCCAAAACCAAAGGTAAGGACCTACTGTTTTCAGTCATGTTTATTCTGCAAAAAAACCCAACACAACATTGCATTATGTGCATTGCCAAAAGTAACAGTAAAGAAAATAAATCCGGAATTTTTTGGATCTTGTGTATTGGGGGTGTAACGGTATACAAAATTGACTGTTCGGTTCACAACCCGTTATGGACCCCATTGTTCAGTACAAATTTGGTATGATGGGTAAAAGAAAACTAACTTTACATTCAGTGAACAAAATAAGTTAAATTTTGATGAATGTCAAACAGAATTAATGATGGCCAGCACTGGTCAGAATTTGGTAGAAGCAAGCCTGATAAAGTGTGTACTCCTCACACCCCATGGAGATGTGGATGCAATAATGTATTAAATAGACTTATAAATGCAATGATATAATTTTCATAATTGACACAATTTTGTCTGCCCCCCAGTGGAGAAACCCATTGTTGCAGAACCGAATGCCAAGGCTTCTTGTCTCAGTGATAGCAGTTCCAGCTCTGACTCTTCTTCCTCCTCGTCCTCTGACACTAGTGACTCTGACTCAGGTTGATCATCCAAGTGAAGTGCTGAAACACACCCACCTGTACACATTCTCACAGACAGCTGAAGTGGCCATCCCTCTGTAATATGCACTAAAGGAAAATTGAAGGGGAATATGGGATGTGGGACAGAAGATTGAAGAATTGAAAAAGTGATGCTCTTCATGCAGGGAGAGCAGAACTGATGGAGAAGAGATGACTGGAGGAAAGATGGCTTCTCTACTGGAACTCGGTTGCTTTTTTTTGTCTGTCTTTGTTTTTTACTGTATGTGTGTACATATGTATATATAAAATATATGTATATGTATGTAATTTTTCTTTTATAAAGAAGAACTTAAAGAATCCCCTAGTGGGGAACAAATTTGTCTTGGGCAGACTTATTTTTTTAAAGCTGTTGTCATTAAGGTAAAATGGGCGGGGGCAGCTTTTATCAGTTTTGTTTTTGTGATGGAACGTGTTTGCCTTTGCTTTGATTTCAACCTACTCCTGACACTCTTGCCTATATCAAAATCATGGTGCTGTTTTGTAGCTTGAGGCCTAGGAATATTGTGGCTTGTAAACATATTACTACCTTCAACAATATAACAACCTAGGACATCTTTATTCCATCAGGTACAAAATGACTTTGACCATGAAAATGAATTGACCTCCATTTCAAAGTTGTTTTGGACATTGCATGTGTGATTATTTATTACATACCCCATTACTTCAATACATTTTACAGTGACCAGTTTTTTTTATTGTATTTGTTTTATGAATGCAGACAGATTCATAGACTGGTCTATACATGTTAACAGTTTCCATACTCATTTTAGGACTTTAGTTCCTCAGAAAAGTACATATTCAAATGAACATTTTGAATGTGTATTCAACATAGTTTACCTGTTTTTAAACGTTTGCATCATTACTCTTATTGTGACAAATTTTCCCTGTTTATTATAATTGAATTAAGTGAAGACAATTACAAACAGCTTTAACCTCCAATCTTTTTCATTTGGTATTTTTCAGACATTTAAAAAGTGCATTAATAAACAGTGTGGGGAACTTCACATCAGGAGTGTTTTTTTTTTTTTTTATTAGTTCATCTTGGTATATAAAGCATTTACTGTTTCTGAAATAGTTTGAAATATTCTGAAATCAGGTCTACAGGTACTGTGGACATATTTCATATGATTAATGTTTCCACTTTGTGATAACACGTAAGTATTAATTTGACGGGCTGTGATTTCATTTTAATGTTCAGAGGTTCATGTAAAGCAACAGGTTAGCTTTTTCATGCAACTATGCAAGACCACCGTTGAAGTTCAAGTAAAGGGAAATTGTACAATTTGGTTATAGTACTTATTTTGGGAAAATTTTGTCCCAGTTATGGTTAATCTGCCCTCTTTTCATTGGCTTGCCCACGTGTTCATTCTTTATTTATTGTTTAACTCAAAACTAAAACACGTCACACTAAAGCGATGACGCAGCACTTCTGCCTGAAAACGGCTGTACAAAACAAAGGCTGTTGGTTGGACCACACCAGCACATTAAAACAACGTAAACCTGTAAGAGTGATAAATGTTCATTTATCCATTTTAGTCTTGTTCTGTATGTAAAACTATAGTTATATATAAAATGTTTTTATTAATATTTTGTAGTGCCTGGAACAGATTAATTGGATTTACGTTATTATGGGAAATAATTGTTTCAGTTGTTAGTTTCGGTTAGGATCAGACACTTTAAACCGAGGTTCCACTGTATGTGAAGCCAGGCAAAATATATTACATAGAAAAGTATTGAATATGATTAGTCAGATGGTGTAAATAGTGTTTAAAATGCCCAGTGAAATAAACTATTACACATGCTGCCTACTGTGACAGACCTTTGGCTCTACAAGCTTAATCCAGTCCGTTTCTAAAACTGCGGAAGTTGAATCGTTGTGATGTGTCGTCCTCTTGTGGTCGTGTTGTGTTGCTGTTTTAGTGCTGGGTGTCATGGCGGCGCCCGGGAGACTCGTATCAAGGTTGGCTGTGGTATCAGGTGACTTTTTAAAGGTTTCATTAAGACGAAGAACAATTAAATATGTCACATCAGTCATTTAGTCTTGGTTAACTGCTCGCTTTCTCTGTAAAGTGTCCTGGTGTTGGGTTATTTCAAGTGTTCAGACAGTGGCTCTGATGATGATACACAGAGTCTATCTTCACATTACAAATGTATTCAAATCAGTTTAGGAGACAGAAAACATAACCCATGTGAAGCGCCTGATCTAGACTCTACCACTAAAAGCAATGTTTTGAAACATAAGAATCGTTAGTAAAGACGCTCACTGTGTGAGACCAGCCCTGTACTAGAGTCAGTGTTTAGTACATACACCTGTGGACTAAACTACACCAGTCTGACTGCGCTGTTGTCAGCTCCTCAGTAAGGAAGGTAACTATTGGCTGTCCTAAAAGTCGCTAGAAGTCGTTAATGACGTCGTCACCTAATTTGTGTAATTGATTATTTGCATGTAGTTGTAATTCAGGGTGTAGGAGAGTGAATTACATTTTTGGAGACAGTGAGAAAAATAACACCCTACGTACGTTTAAGACCATGAACTTGATGCCATAACTTAATGCTGTGCCTAGACCCACATTACATAAATGAATTTTGTCCCGTATTGTTTAATATTAGAATATAAAATTAAATGTGATCACATGCCAGCATTGAACAGAGTTCAGGCTTAGCTAATGCCATTGTGGCTTCAGCCTTTTTTACAAGGTGATGTTTTTACTCAATAATGGCAGTTTGGTTTGATAGATCGATAAATCTTTATTGTCATTGTCACTTAGAATAGAATATATCTTTATTGTCGCTGAAGAAACAGTGTTGAGAGCAGTGTTAAAACAGTGAAATGAGTTTAGGAACCTCTCCAAGGCAGTATTTAAGGCAAATTTAAACAAAATGAAGTGAAAATATTTAAGCACCAATTAAATAAATAAAAATATGTAAATTTATTAAAATGATGTGTGCAGTTTGGGAGAGGGGAGACCTGTGACTGGTCAAATGTCCATGTATTAAAGTGATGTGTGCAATTTGTGCAGTTGGGGGAGAGGGGGACCTATGATTAATCATCAAGATGTATGACTGTTCGTTGATGGATCAGTCTGTTGAGGTTGGGGAGGAGGTTTTATGGCTTTCACAGCCTGAGTGTAGAAGCTGTTTCTCAGTCTGTTGGTTTTTGATTTTAAATGTCTGAACCTCTTCTCAGAGGGAAGAGCGGAGAACGAAGAGTGTCTGGGGTGAGTACAGTCTGTTGAAATGCAGGTAGCTTTTTTCTGAAGTCGGCTGTTGTAGATGTCACTGTGGGGGGTAAGTGAGGTGCCCATGATTTCTCCTGCTTCTCTCACCACTCGCTGCATGTCTTTCTTGTCTTGTGCTGTGCAGCTGGCGAACCAAACTGTGCAGCATTATGTCAGTAGGCTTTTGATTGTGGCCCTGTAAAAGGTAACCAGCCGTTGTAAAGGGAGGTGGGATTGTTGAAGCTTCCTGAGGAAGCTTCCTTTCCCCACTACGTGTCAGGTGTTAGACGTCCAGTTGAGGTCAGCAGAGATGTGCACCCCAAGAAACTTGCAGCTCTCCACTCTCTCGACCTCCATTCCATTGATGAAGAGAGGCATTGTCACTGTGCATGTGGATCTTCTAAAATCTATAACCATCTCCTTGGTTTTGGTCGGATTCAGGTCCAGATTGTTGCACCATGCTGTCAGATGCTGCACCTCCTCTTTGTAGGCTGACTCATTGATGTCCAGGATCAGTCCTACAATTGTGGTGTCGTCAGCAAACTTTATGATGGAGTTGGAGGAGTGAATGGGGGAGCAGTCATAGGTGAAGAGTGAGTAGAGGAGGGGGTGGAGAACACATCCTTGCGGTGTGCCTGTATTCAGGATGATGGTTGAGGATGTTCGTTCTTCCATCCTGACAGATTAGGGTCTGTTGCTCGGGAAGTCTAATATCCATGAGCATAGTGAACTACTCAAGCCCAGACTTCTCCGTTTTTTGACAAGTTTGTGTGGGATGATTGTATTAAAGGCTGAACTGAAGTCCACAAACAGTAAACCTTACATATGAATGTTTATGTTCCAAATGAGTGAGTGCTGTATGGAGAGCTGTGATCACAGCATCCTCTGTTGACCTGTTGGACCTGTAAGCAAACGGATGTTGATCATGGTTAGCTGGGATAGCAGATCTGATGTGAGGGATGATAAGCCATGGGATGATAAGTCACTTTTTCAAGAACAACAAAATTGCAGTGCAGTTGACTCAGTGCAAGGTGTATGTTAAAATAAATAGAAGAAGAATAAAACGGAGGTGATCTATATATACAGTATATAAAGTTAAACATGATCATGTGTAATATATAATAGATGATATATGTAATATATAATAGATGAGTTCACGGATATGTGCAAAAAACGCAATGAATGGTGGACAAATTTCAAAAGTCTATTTGAGTTAATCACAGTAGTGTTATTTTGAGTTTATGGCCATGATTGCTTTTGGATAAAAACTGTTTTTGAGGCAGTTTGTCCTGGTTTTCATTGTCCTGTATGTCCTTCTTGATGGTAATGACCGGATGTGTTGAGTCCTTTGAAATGACTGTGGTTTTTTTGGCAGCATCGGGAGGTGTAAATTTGGGCCAGAGTCGGGAGGGTGCAGCCAATTGTTTTTTCAGCTAACCTGATGACCCTGTGGAACGCTTTCCTTTGCAAGGCGGCGTAGCTGCCGTACCACACACACAGTCTGTACGTGAGTACGCTCTCTATAGAGCAGTGGTAGAAAGCCAGGAGCAGATTTTGGGGGAGATGATTCTTTCTGAGGATCCTCAGAAAGTACAGTCTCTGCTGTGCCTTCTTTAGCAGCTCTCTGGTGTTTGCACTCCAGGCCAGGTCCTCTTCCAGCTCAATGCTAAGGAACCGGAACACTGGAACCCTCTCCACACCGATCCCACCAATAATGAGTGGCTGGATTTCTGTTTTTTCCTTCCTGAAGTCAGTGACCAGATCCTTCGTTTTTATGGTGTTGAGGAGCAGGTTATTGACTTTGCACCACTCTGATAGCTGCTCCACCTCGTCCCTGTATGCCAGCCCGCCCTCCTTTCCTGAGATGAGCCCAACCACTCGTGTCATCTGCAAACTTTATGACCTTGTTGCTCTGATGAGTGGCAACACAGTCAGATGTGTAGAGGGTGTAGAGGAGCGGGCTGAGCACACATCCCTGTGGTGTTCCTGTGTTTAGACTGAGAGCAGTGGAGATGTAAGGACCCAACCTGACCCTCTGGGAGAGACCTGACAGGAAGTCCTGTATCCAGCTGCAGATGAGTGATGGAAGTCCCAGATCTGCCAGCTTGGACACCAGTTGATGTGGGAGGATGGTGTTGAATGCTGAGTTAAAATCCACAAAGAGCAGTCTGGCATAACTCCCCTGTTGCTCCAGGTGGGTCAAGGTAGCATGAAGAGCTGTAGCCACAGTGTCCTCCATGGATCTTTTTGCTTTGTAGGCAAATTGAAAGGGGTCCAGGTCTGCTGGCAAGCAGGTGATGACATGATTCCACACCAGCTTCTCAAAGCACTTCATAATGACTGATGTTAGTGCCACTGGCCGGAAGTCATTCAGACTGTCTGTGATGGGTTTTTTTGGCAGCGGAACAATAATGGAGGATTTAAGGCAGGAAGGAACAGTGGCCTGTTTCTGTTTGCTGTTTGTTTTCTTCTCTCTTTTCTGAGGAAATGGCCACTGAAGGTAATCGATGGCTGAATTACAGACCACCGGCTCCACTGCAATTCCTTCTGCTCCGGAGTGGGTTTTCCTGTGCTTGACACCAGACCTGCTGCTCACTTGCATCTACTACTAGCAATTATCAGACTGAAGCTCTAATGCTACTGCATTTTAAATATGATACCTGATATGGATGCAATGATCACTATTATTAATATCATTAATGTTTTATACTATAGCACAATGTCAGACTTAACATATGATGTAAATCTGTGTCAGTAGTTTGATCAGAGGAGGATGGATCCCCTTTGTGAGTCTGGTTCCTCCCAAGGTTTCTTCCTCCAGCCTTGAGGGAGTTTTTCCTTGCCACTGTTGCCTTCGGCTTGCTCACATCGGGCTTAGATTCAGATTGTCTGATACTAATTATGTAAAGCTGCTTTGTGACAACGCCCATTGTAAAAAGCGCTATACACTGTGTGCACAATTATTAGGCAAGTCTTATTTTTGAGGATTATTTTAATTAATCACTAACTACAGTGCTCTCGGTTAATCCAAAATGTTAATAAACCTCAAACATGAATGTTTCAGAAAGTAAAAGTGAAGTTTGGGCTTTCTTTAGAGAATATCTGTACATGCACAATTATTAGGCAACTATTACTGTGCAGAATTATTATGCAGCTAAATGAAAAACACACATTTTCACTTTTTCATCTGTTCAAGTGAGAATTATAAACAATTAACTCAAATCCTTCCAATAAGCATTTCAGAATTAAAAAAAGATCAGTGACAATATAGCCACCCTTCTTCTCAATAACAGGGATAAGCCTTCCATTCATGGACTCTGTCAGTTTCTTCATCATTTGACGATCTACATTTGTGCAGCAGCAACCACAACCTCCCAGACACTGTTTAGAGAGGTGTACTGTTTTCCTTCACTGTAAATCTCCCGTTTAAGAATTGCCCACAAGTTCTCAATTGGGTTCAGGTCAGGTGAGGAAGGGGGGCACGTCATATATTTTTCATCTTTAATGCCTTTACGGAGTTTCCATGTTCTCCCTGTGTCTGCGTGGGTTTCCTCCGGGGACTCCGGTTTCCTTCCACAGTCCAAAAACATGGAGATCAGGTGAATTGGCTACTCTAAAAAATTACCCTGGTATGTCTTTGAATGTGTATGTCTGCATATATGCCCAGATATGGTTGGCACTCTGTCCTGGGTGATTCCCCCTAGTGCTCGATGCAGTCCTGCAGGTGGTCGGTTGCTTCCGGTTGAGAGTACGCTGTGTGTGACTGGCTGCCGCTTCTCACCGGTGTGTTTGTGTGTGTGTGTGTGTGTGTGTGTGTGTGTGTGTATAAATGGAGTGTGTTGATTGTGATCACGCCCCAATATCTTAGCAATTTGAAGAGTGCTGCATCCGTCTGAGAAACTTTTAATCATTTTTGACTTTTCAGAGACAGTTAAATCTCTTTTTTGGCCCATTTTGCCTAAAGAAAAAGCTGCCTAATAATTGTGCACACCTTGAAATAGGGTGTTGATCTCCTTAGGCCACACCCTCCCTCATTACACAGACATACATCACCTGCTATACTTAAATCCATTAAGCGTTCAAGTTTATCCAACTTGGAGTTACAAAATATGCCTCAAAATGATAATACAGTCAAAATACTCACTTGCCTAATAATTGTGCACACAGTGTATAAATACATTTTGATTGATTGATTGAAGGATAGGTTGAATATTCTGGTGAAAATCCCTGCTAGTTGATCCGCACAGTCGTTCAGCATGCGTCCAACGCCCCCTGCAGCCTTCTTTGGGTTCAGCTTTCTCAACACCTGCCTCACCTCCCTCTCTTCCACCATGAATGTGGTGCTGTTGTGGACAGGTGACTGTGGTGGAGCAGCTATTGGTGTCACCTCAAAGTGGGCAAGAAGATGTTTAGCTCCTATGTTGCTAAGTTCGCAACAGTGTCTGACTGTATTAACATCACGTGTGCTTCCAGCCACATGGTCACTGTAATAAGCAGCCACGATATCATGTGGTATTATATGATCTGTGTATTTCACTAGAGCAGTCATGGCCTAGTGGTAAGGATGTGGTCTTGTGACCAGAAGGTCGCTGGTTCGATCCCCAGACAGGACATGACTGAAGTGCCCTTGAGCAAGGCACCTAACCACCTAACTGCTCCCCGGGCACCGGTGGATAAGGGCTGCCCACCGCTTCGGGCACAAATTCTCACAGCCTAGTGTGTTCACTAGTGTGTGTATGTGTGTGTTTCACTGCATGAATGGGTTAATTCGGAGGTCAAATTCTGTTGTGTGAAAATCACGATTTTGTTGTAGTTATGCTATTAGAGCAGTGTTTAAAACCAACTGATCAAAATAAGAGAACAGCAGTGACCATAGCACAGAGAATAACATTTTCTGAAGGTGGCAACAGTGAATAATTAGTATGAAGTGCAGACTGTTGTTTTGCATGACATCCACAGGACGTCCATAGAGTCTCACACTGCACTGGTGTAATTCTGGTGCACTCTTCTTATCAGCTCAGTTGCTGCAGTGGGCTCTTGGCCACAACTTTGTCACCAGTGATTTTCGAGAAGTTTTCTATTGGGTTTAGATTAGGACTCTGAACGTACCATTTCATTACTTCAGTGGTTCACCATCACAGGTACAGTTTGGTGGTGAAATGGAAGAAGACAATTGTCAAGGCTCCTCACTGTTGCCTGCATTTGCAGTTTGTTTTAAGTTTAAGTAAGTTTTATAAAATTAATTAAATAGCAAGAAATAGGCTAGGACAAAGGAAAACAGAATGAACAAGCAAACAGATACAGAACCTCGAAAAGGCAAATGACAGAAGGCTACGTTAAAGCATGCAGAGCACGGCAATACCAAGCAAGAAATAGTTCTCCAGGCTTGGCTTAAGTTGTCCTGCAAATCAGGGTCTGAATGGGAGACAGCTGGAGAGGTAAGTTAATTGGACGCGGAGGAGTGCAAAGCATTCTGGGAGCTGTAGTTCTGAGATGACGTGAGAGATGTGACAGGCTGGAGGATGGGTGATCATGATAACCGTGTATTTAGGCAATATTAACTTTACTGTGCATGAAGAGCCAAAATAGGTTACTGTTTTTTAATTGTCCAGTAAGTCAACTTTTAAAAGTAGACACAATGTTCATTATATTTAAACTTTCTTCTTTTTCTTCTTAAAATATGTCAGAACACGAGACATTTGCTTGGTGGAATTATGAAATGAAAAATGAAAACGCAGGTTTATTAACATAACACTAAAACTGCACTGTATTCATATAATTTGGGATTTTTTCTGCCCTGGGTTTTATTGTAGCCAAAATCTGTGCTGTTTGTAGTTTGTCTGATGTAATTTGGTCAGTATTGCACTGAATTCTTTCAACAAGGCTTAATTTACAGACAGGACAAGGATCACTTGATTGTTAGGCACATTGGCCTAAATCACTGGCTTTAGAAGCAGTTTTAGTTTCTCATAAACTACAACTTAGAATTCTTTTTGCAGGAGGCGGCAGTGGCATTGGAAGGGCAGTGTGCCAGAGGTTTGCTTCAGAAGGGGCTTCTGTAGTAGTTGCTGACCACAATGAAGAATCAGCCCTTGAAACGACTGAACTCCTTTCACGTGACTACAGAGGACAGGAGCATATGGCACTAAGAACAGATGTGTCGTTGAAGGAGAGTGTAGGAAGACTATTAAATACTGTTCAGGTTTGAAATCAAATATTTCAGATTCTCATAGCTAATTCTTTATTGGCATCCGTACAGTCTGTTAGGAGTGAAAAAAAATCATTATTTAATTATAATGAAACATTTTGTATAGTTGCTCACAATGAATTACATTTGTCTTATTTACTTAAATGTGATGAAAGATTTTTACGTTTAAAAGTAGTGTGTTCTTATTCTAATATTTCATGTTATCCAGCCAGGAGGGGCTCATTTTGAACACTAAGGGGCCACAAAAAGATTTCACTGTCCTGACATTACCCAGTCCCCCAACCCCATAGTTTGCACCTATGATCATATTCAGAAAATACAAAATGGGAAATAAATTTCATATTTATGATTTTTTAGAGCCACTACTTTCAGCCACCTTCTATATGTGTGAGTGCTGCTGGCATTACACAAGATGAGTTCCTGCTGAAAATGGAAGAGGAGGACTTTGACAAGGTCATTCAAGTCAACCTTAAGGTATTTGTTCAGCATCACTCCAGGGGTACATTTCCCAAATATGATGCATGCTACATACATTACTTTAAAGATTGTGTAAAATGATTAGAAGTAGTTTTATCTTTACAGATACCTGAAGAGTTCAGCATTGACAGTGGATATAAAAAGTCTACACAACCTGTTAAAAATAAACTGAAAACATTTAGGGTGAAAAAATAAAAACAAAGAACTAAAATAATGCGGTTGCATAAATATGGACACCCTTAAACTAATACTCTATTACATTACATTACATTACATTACATTGCATTTAGCGGACGCTTTTATCCAAAGCGACTTACAATAGTGGGAAAGTACAAATGTAAAAAATACTAGAGTTGTACTAGTATTTACTAGTACTAGTATACTAGAATTAACATTTGGATATCGAATGCTGAGTGCATATCAGTACTCATGGG
>BRDA01000832.1:36955-47474 GCA_036984385.1 Crenuchus spilurus
CGGAGGTCTCCGTGTTCTTTACTTTGGATTAAGACAGTCGACAGGTTGAAAAAATGTATAATTTGTGTAGAGCCATCGGTCAATAGCTAGTATCAACAAGGCAAGAAAACATGACTATATTTATGTCAATGACCATGCTATAGCAGCATTACACAATTTAATTCTTTGTCTTCTTTGTAAATAACTTACATTTTGAAAATCTGATAATTATTAACGATTTTACAGCCATTAGAAATCATGCAAGCAGTAAGGTCTAGAGAAAATGTCCGTTACAACAGATGCGAGAGCCGATAGTAGCCTAACATGTCATCAACCATTTTAATACTTTGATAAATGTTAAAGAGCTTTTTATCCTCTTTGTAAAGAACTTTAAATTTTGAAAATCGGACAATTATTAGCGAAGTTACAGCTTTGAGAAGGCAGCAGTGCTGGTCATGTGCCATTGTTTACAAGCTTCACTTCCACACAACATGGCGGCTCCATGACGGCGCGCCGGCCTCAATGCTAGTGAATAGGCAGCGTCCAGTAATATAGATCATTGATCGTGCAGATTAGTGATGGGAAGTTCAGCTCTCTTAAGTGAGCTTTTGGCTCCCAAACGGCTCTTTTCTTGTTATTATTTGTAGCCTCATATTTAAATCTAAATAAGCAAAAATAAATGGTTTGTGTGCTGATAAACCCTTTTGCCTTCAGTCTTTTTATGGTAAACTTTATTACTGCTTCATTTTGTGCATTAATTCTGTTAAAAAACATTCTTACATTTATTTAACTTTTTTTTACCACTTCCCAATGTAGTGGTAGCCAATTAGCCTATCCCCTCCATTAGGCATCTCCCCATCACTTTGCAATGTCCAGACTCTAGGAGGGTGCAGGCAAGCACAAGGCACACAGGGTCCTCAGCTCCGATTGGACCAATCAGTAGACGCCTGAGCCAGCGGACATTGCAATGTGAAAGTGATAAGGAGAGTGAGAGCGCCATCTACCCGCCCAGATAGGGCCCCGGCTGTTGATGGCAAACAGCATGACCAGGATTTGAACTTGCGATCCTCGGGTCATAGTGGTAGCGTCTTTGCCCGCTGAGCCACTCGAGGCCTTATTTAACATTTTTAAATAAACTTTTAATGGAACACAGCAAAAACCAACACACACTGCAAACGAAACACTACATAAACCTTTAGTGCAGACTAGCATTCAAGAAAATCAGACGCCTCAGTTTGGATGGGCTGATGCGATTCCTTCTGTCTGTTCTGCCCCTTTCCTTAGGTTTGTTATTTGAGCTAATGAGAAATTGGGAGCCGGCTCTCATTCAATGGGAATCGGCTCTTTTGATTCACTACCAAGCATCAGCTCTTAGAGCCGGCTCTTTTGCGAACGACACATCACTAGTGCAGATCAGAAATGTTGAGCGCGCCGGAGAGAGATTTGTATACACTATTGAGTTCATGTGCGTGCAAAACTCTTCTTGCTCGCTCAAAACATCGCCCACGTGCGCTCAGAATTGTAGCACAAATATAACGTCATACTGCAGCGCATCTGGTGTGACACAGAAAGAGAGAGGTCGGGTGTGTGCGAGGTGGTGGCTCATTTTAGGGCATTGTTTTTACTTGCTCAGGTTTTCAAAAGATCATTTCAAACCGAGCTCAGTAAAATGTTTATAATAATAATAATGATAATAATAATAATAATAATAAAAAAAAAACGAAGTTTCAAAAGGGCACTTTTGTTGATAAAGGGCAGAGTTGGTGATGCTTTAGCACCACCTGGTGTACATGTGAGGTAGTTTACAACACGACAAGGTTTAGTTCACAATGAATATGAATCAAACAGGTCAGCAGTGTTTGGTATTTAGTCTGAAGTGCAGAAGTGTTAAAACAGTTTTCGTTTACATTACACAGTGAGTCTGCAGAGGTCAACACAGTTCAGACAGCAGCAGGTCAGCACTGGTTCTGCAGTAAGAATACTCATCGTAGAGGCTACTAATACGACAAATTGTAACCAGTATTTAAGTTAAAATAGTAGCTATGTACGGAGTGCAGAATGTCATTTCACATCAGTCATTTTTACAACTGTCATTTTGGCTGAATTGGGAATTACTTGCAGAATATTATGATGATAATATTAAGATTATTAAGAATAATGGATGTCTTGTGCACTGAGTGCCTCCAAACAGCATAAGAGTGGTTCCGCACAGCCACTGATCAGAGGGTACGATGACTGTGGCAAGGTGTACAAAGCAATCAATGCACAACAGTGAACCAGTTAACCTCTACAAAGAACAATGAGGAAAGTGTCATGTATACAGGTATCACCACTGAGTGTATATTCTGTTGTGTGTGTATATAAAATATCTCGCAAAAGTGAGTTCACCCCTCATATTTCTGCTCATGGTTTGTCTTACGAAGTGTTATATTAGAAGTGAAGCTCTGATATAACTGAGAGTAGTCAGTGTACAGCTTGTCTAACAGTACAGATTTACTGTCTTCTGAACAGAACTCAACACACAGACGTTAATGTACAGTACAGATAAGTGAGTACACCTCACACTGAACATGTCCACATTCTGCCCAGCTGTGCTGTTGTCCCTCTCTGGTGTCATGTGACTCATTAGTGTTACAAGGTTGCAGGTGTGAATGGGGAGCAGGGTTAAATTAGTTTTTTTTTTGGGTACAGTTCTCTCATACGTGCCACTGGATATTGTTGCGCTACACAAAAATGGTTTGCTAAAGTTTGCTAACAACCTGAAACTGAGCTACAGCACTCAACTACAGTTGAATCCACATGTTCAGTGTCATATCCAGAGGTTGGCTTAAAACAGAGACAAATGAGTGCTGCCAACATTGCTGCAGAGGTTGAAGAAGTGGGAGTTCAGACTGTCAGTACTCAGATCATACACCTCACACTGCATCAACTCAGCCTGCATGGCTGTCATCAAAGATAGAAGCCTCTTCTGAACCTGACACACAAGAAAGCTCACAAACAGTTTTCTGAAGATGAGGAGTCCAAGAGCATGAATTACTGGAACCTTGTCCTGTGGTCTGACGAGACCAAGATACACTTGTTTGGCTCAGACGGTGTCCAGTATGTGTGGCAGCGGCCTGGTGAAGAGCCTGCAGTCAAGTATGGTGGTGGTAACATCGTAGTTCATTGAGGGAAACATTAATTTAAACATGTACTATGACTGAGCACTTTCAGAAACTGGGCCACCCGACAGATTTCCAACATGATCAAGACTCCAAACACACCTCCAACTGCCTTACTGAGGAAGCTGAAGGTAAAGGTAATGAACTAACCAATTATGTCTGCAGACCCAAACCCAATTGAGCACCTGTAGGGCATCCTGAAACAGAAGGTGGAGGAGTGAAGGTGTTGAACATCCACCAGCTCAGTGATGTCATCGTGGAGGAGTGAAGAGCATTCCAGTAGTAATATGTGCAGCTCTGGTTAATTTCATGCCCAAAGAGGGTTAAAGCAGTGATAGATAATAATGGTGGTCACACAAAATATTGACACTATTGGGCACAGTCAGGACATGTTCAGTGTGAGGTGTACTCACTTATCTGTACATTAACGTCTGTGTGTTGAGTTCTGTTCAGAAAACAGTAAATATGTACTGTTATACAAGCTGTACACTGACTACTCTGTTATATCAGAGCTTCACTTCTACAGTGTTGTCACATGAAAAAATGTAAATAAAATGTGCCACTTAGTAGTCAAAATGCAATTGTTTTACCGAACCCCCCCACTGCATTAGAAAATCATATCGATGCTGACTTTTTTCCATAAATCATGTGATGTTATATAGTTGTAACATTTCTAAAGTTATTAAAATGTTATGTATGAAAATAATAAGAAAAATGTCTGGATGTTTTTAGCCATGTAGCTCCATTCACTCAAATTAGATTAGATACATTTTTTTTTGCCAATGTGATTTGCACACAACAGAATTTGACCTCCACATGTAACCCATCTGTGCAGTGAAACACACACACTAGTGAACACACAAGGCTGTGAGAACACGTACATGAAGTGGTGGGCAGCCCTATCCACGGTGTCTGGGGAGCAGTTGAGAGTCAACCTGCCTGGGGATCGAACCAGCAACTTTCTGGTCAGAAGAGCAGATCCCTAATCTCCAGACCACGACTGCCTCAGCACTCAGGGGCACCCTCTGGTGTTCAGCTATTTATAATTAGATATAGATTTTAGTTTCTTTTTCCTCCACAAAATGGTCTCACAGGTGACATAAGGAGTGAAAAATCTTCCATCCACACAAAGTAGGTTATTCAGTGACTCTTCAAAAGCGGTCATATTGTTTGGTTTGTGAAGCTTTGGTGGTTCCGCATATTATAAAACTAAATAAGGCTTTATAATCAAACGCGAGACAGCATCTGTCTGGAAAACCAGAGATTTTGCTTACAGATTATCAGATGACCTCTGAGTTTGCTCCTGTAATTTTCTCAGAGGGCAAGCACAGAAAACTCAAACATGGTGGATTTGGATGTAAATAAAATCACAGAGGATCCCACAAAAACCCCCAGAACCCCCTGTAAATTTAATCCAATCCGAACAGGGCTTAAGAAGTTTGTGAAGCAAGAAAGAAACAAGACCAGTCTAATATCAACAGTCACCCAAAATAGAATAATCTGCTTTTTTTTAATAAGAATTTAATAAGAATTTTGTTACATTATTCGTGTTTTTGTTTGTTTGTATTTGTGGGTCAAAGACCATTAAACAGAATCCAGTGATTCAGGACTGACTGTATGTAGTTTGGAGAACCCACAGAGACTAAATAACCCTGCAGCCACCAGCCTCTCTTAAAGTTCACAACCGGAGATTCTAGCCTGCTCTGTACCAATGTTATCCCTGGGTCAACCTTGTGGTACAGCATGACCTGTCCAGAAGAAAAACTTGTTGATGGGCTGTTACCATCCATCTTCAGCACTTGTCATCACTGATTGTAGGGAAGCCTATGTGAGGGTCAGGAGAAGAAACACCTGCTCCATCTTATCAACAGAAGAACAAGGCAAAGTTCTCTCACTTATATGCTGGTTTGCTTCAGTGACTGTCAGACATTAGAAATACAAGTAAATTTATTCCAATTAAATTTAGATTGAATGAATGATGTCATATATAACTCCACCATAAACCTGTTTTTGAGAGTCACTAAAAGGTTTTATCTCAGCTGGTTGTTTGTACCTGATGTCTATCATTGTAATTTTATAATAAAAAGCCTTTACTGGCTGTTAAACCCTTGCTGGGATTTATGGACTTCTCTGAATGTGATTTATTAATCATTAATAATTTGTTCTGATATTTAATAATAGAGCCCGCTCTTTTTTTTATTTTTTTTTTTTACTTATTTCTAGGTTTTTGCCAATTTTTATCCCCTTCCCAATTTAATGGTTGCCAATTAGCCCATCCCCTCCATTAGGCCTCTCCCCATCACTTTGCAATGTCCCTGACTCTAGGAGGGTGCAGGCAAGCACAAGCCTCCTCCGCTGCGTGTGATGCAGCCACCGCTTCTTTTTAAACCACCGCTGATACACCATCACTGGAGAGCCTAACGCTCTCTCTCTCTCACTCAAGTTCCTGGGCATCACCATAACCAGCGACCTGAAGTGAGTTCACAGTCTCCATCTCTATAAAGCTCAGCAAAGGAGGTTCTTCTTGAGACAGCTCATTAAATTCTGCCACAGACCCTGATGATCCTGTTCTACACAGCGATCATAGAGTCCGTCCTCACCTCATCCATAACCATCTGGTTTGGCTCCTCCACCTCACAAGAACAAGCCAAACTCCAGTGTATCATCAGGACAGCAGACAAGATCATCAGGTACAATGTGCTAATGCTTCAGGAGATCTGCACCAGCAGGGTGAGGAAGCACGCTGGCAAAATGTCTGACCCCTCACATCCTGGACATCACCTCTTCCAGTCGATCGCCTCTGATAGAAAACTCAGGACCATCAAAACCAGCACAACATGGCACACTAACAGCTCCTTCCCCAGAGCTGCAGCTCCTCAACAGTAGACACCTCACACTCTAGTCCAGGGGTGTCCAAACTTTTTTCACATAAAAATATAGGAGGGGCTTGGCCACTTACTAGAAATGAGGTATACAGCCTTAACTTTAGTGTATTAATATGTTATATAGTTAAATATAATTAAAGACAAACTGTCCTCATCACAGCTTTACATAAATGGATCTTTACTGATTTATTCAGAAAAAGCTTTGGTAGTTCATTCTCAGAACAGCAGCCTCAGATTTCTTCTACAGAAGATTTACAGCACAGAGAAAAACAATAAAGGGGAAAACGGGACGGGTACATTTCAAGCTTGTTATTTAAGTTATTAGGCTTAGTAACACACCTATTAACATTCGGTTCTCAACATTAACAGACTGAACTGGACTTAATAACAGGAGCGCATATAATTTTAGTCAATTATTCTGGTGGGTATCAGCTGCGCTGGGTATATAAATCGGTGCTGATCCAACGCCACTCGTGCCAAAAATCCGGACAAATGTCACTTGATCAAGGAGCAAATCTGCATCAGATGAGATCAGCTGACTTTGCGTGTGCAGTGTGTGCGCTGTGCACTGTGGTAATTAGTAAGTTGGGCAGGGTTGCCAGGTCCAACAAAAATATCCAGCCCAAAGTTAGTCTAAAACCCACCCTTCAGAAGCGTAAACTAGCCCAAAATATATGTTTGTCACATGTTTGAAGCAAATGGCAAAACAACTATGAGTGTACGAATATTTTGTTTATAAGGGATTTATTGTCCATCAAACCTTTTTCTTTTTCCCAGTCCTTGCAGTAACGCCTCCCGTATTTTACCTGGCATATTAGCTAGTGACTGTCCTCTCTCTCTCTCTCTCTCTCTCTCTCCTTATATTGTTATGTTCTCTTCGTTGTTATTGTATTCAAAGTTTCTTAGTGTCGACTCATACACGTTTGCTCACTGTGTTGACGTAACATCCAAGGCAACACCCACTTTTTTATTGTTTTTTTGGTGGCCGCGGTAATTTTTAAAAGTAGCCCAAAAAACGCACCCCTCCATCCTTGAATTCTCACCCGCGACTGGATTTTCAAACAGGCCCAATTTGGTGTGAAAACACCGAACCTGGCAACTCTGAACTTGGGGTAAATTTCTTCTGTGATTGTCCTTTTTGGTGGAGCAACTGCCTTGCTCAACAGTCGCTCCCCCTGGTGTTAAAACTAACAATACACTCAAGCAAAAGTTGAAGTGTGGGCCATATTCTATTCTATTTATAAAATTTCTTAGTTTGGACACCCCTGCTCTAGTCCATAAACTAATCTACAGCTGAGCTGAGCTTCCAAATCTCACTGAACTGACACTAAAACTGGATTCAATGCTTTTCAAAACACCACCCCATACTCAAGCCAGTTGTGTGTTCCCCACCTCTGAAGTCAAAATTATGTCAATGAACAAAATAGACCTGAATAGGTCTTTAGCCCATTCCTCTGTATAAAGCAGCCTCAACTCTCTTTACTTACAGTAACTGCTTGCTTTACATTCTTCCATACTATTTCTAGTAAGGTCAGGACTTCAAAACTAAACATTAACCTTTCTTTGGTAGAGCACCTTCTGTGCTTAGGCTCTTGCTGCATGACCCTTGTTTTCTTGAGATTTGGCTCACAGGCAGATGCCAGACATTTTTCTTCAGAATTTGATGGTATCATTCACAATTTATTGTTGCAGCAATGATGGCAAGCCGTCCTGGCCAGTATGCAGCAAAACAGGCTCAAACCATGATGCTACCACCACCATGTTTCACAGATGGAATAAGGTTTTATGCTCAATGCAGTGTTTTTCTTTCTCAAAACATAACACTAAAATATATTCTGGTCTCATCTGTCCACAAAACACTGTTCCAATAGCCTTCTGACTTGTTCCTGTGATCTTTCACAAACTACAGATGTGCAGGAATGAGGAAAGCTGCTTTTTTCTTTTTCTTTTTTTTCTTCTTTTTTTATTTATAAACAGACATAATTACACACAGTACAAAAACATAGAATATTAAATATCTTGAGTAGCATAGGTGAACCAGTCAATTAATAATAATAATAAAAATAACAATCTTAATAAATAAACAATAGCAATACAATTGTGTCCATTTTTAAAGTAATGCAAATGGTAAAAAAGAGAAGAATAAATAAATGAATAAGTAAAATAATAACAATAATAACAACAACAACAATAACAATAATAAAAAAGGGGGGGTACTCAATCTACAGATAAAGAAGATAAAGATGTAATATATGAAAGAAAATTGCGCCATTTGTCATAAACGTGGCCAACACGGCCGTTGGAGGTTGCCAGGATTTTCTCCATTTTTAATGCTTGTAACACATCCCTAAGCCAAGTTGAAATTAGAGGAGGATTGGAAGATTTCCACAGGCGATGGATACAATGCCTAGCCATCAGTGATGTGAAGGCCAAGACCCCAGACTGCATGGCTGATAAATGAGGGAGATCTAGGGAATATCCAAATATAGCAAGGTAAACGTCTGGAACAATACTTACACCAGTGACCTTAGTGACCTGAATCTCTGCAACAGAGATAAACTAATTCTGGTGACCTGCCATCCCAAATAAAGTCAGTAATCAGTTTATGTAACTCGATAAAGAACTTCTTGGGGAGAACAACAGGGAGAGTTTGAAATAAAAACAGAAATCTAGGTAAGACATTCATTTTCACTGTGTTAACCCTAGCAATCATGGATAATGGAAGAGATTTCCACCTTAGGAGATCACCTTTCAATTTAGATATTAGAGGATCAAAATTGGAGCGGACAGTGGCTTCCAATGAATCAGCAATAAAGACATCTAAATACCTGAACCCACCTCCTGCAAAGTGCAAATTGGTTCTAAGCATAGACCTAGCCAATAAGTTTATAGGATAGCAAATACTTTTCTGAAGGTTTACTTTATAACCAAAGAAAGATCTGATAATGTGTTCACTATAAATGGGAGGGAATTAGATGGGTCAGCTACAGCATAAAGTGAAACCTTCATAGTAATGCCCATACATCGAATACCTTGAAACTGAGGCAGCGTTTTCAATGCTGCCGAGAGGGGCTCAATAGCTAAAACAAAAAGCAAAGGAGAAAGTGGGCAGCCCTGTCTAGTTCCTCTAAACAGAGGAAAATATGGGGACTGAGTATTATTAGTACGAACAGATGCACGAGGAGCACTATATAATAGTTTCACCCAGGAAATAAACATGGGTCCAAAGCCAAATCTGCGTAAGTCTTCAAATAGATAGGGCCACTCCACTCTATCAAAAGCCTTCTCTGCGTCTAATGAAATAACCATCTCAGGATAATCTACAGAGCCATCCATCAATATCACATTGAGTAATGTTCTCAACCTTTAATAAATCCATTCTGATCTGATGAGATGATATGCAGGAGGACAGATTCCAATCGTAAAGCAAGTAATTTGGCCAAAATTTTATAGTCAACATTGAGCAGGGATAATGGCCTATATGAAGAACAAAGTGATGGGTCTTTATCTATTTTCAAAAGAAGATAAATAGATGCTGTAGTGAGAGTGGGAGGCAATTCACCAACGGTCAAGGCCTCATTGAAAACCTTTAAAAGAAGAGGGGCAAGTTTGAAGCTAAATTTTTTAAAGAATTCAGTGGGAAAGCCATCTAAACCAGGTGCATTTCCAGACTACATTTTAGAAATAGCTGCAAGTATTTCATCTAGATGTATGGGTGAGTCGAGATCAGAGACATGTGCAGAGTCAACTGTTTGAAAAGATAAACAATCAAAAAATCTGTTCATTTGTATGTCATCATTAATCGACTCGGATGTATATAGCTCCTGGAATGAACGATTTATTGACAGGGGGTCTGTGCACATGATACCATTCTCATCCCTAATTTGAGAAATAAGTCTAGCATTGGTGAGGCCCTTTAGACGATGAGCTAACAGTCGTGAGGGTCTATCCCCACTCTCATAATACTTACTACGAGAATACAAAAGGTGCTGCTCTGTCTCTTTTGTGGTCAAAAGGTCAATCTGTAATTGAATCTCAGCACGCTCCTAATGCAAGGATGGTGACGGAGAAATAGAAATAAGATGATCCAGGTTAGCAAGCCTGTCAGTGAGATTCTGTAAATCAAGTCTGTATTGTTTATTAGAATGGGCAGTGTAAGATATAATTTGACAGCGTAAATAAGCCTTAAGTGTTTCCCACAGAAGAGCTGCAGAGATTTTGTCCATCCATCCATCCATCCATCCATCCATTATCAACCGCTTTATCCGGGGCCGGGTCGCAGAGGTAGCAGTCTGAGCAGGGAAACCCAAACCTCCCTTTCCCCAGACACCTCAGCCAGCTCCTCGGGTGGAACACCGAGATGTTCCCAGGCCAGTCGAGAGACATAGTCTCTCTAACATGTCCTGGGTCTTCCCCGGGGCCTCCTCCCAGGGGGACATGCCTGGAACACCTCCCTAGGGAGGCGTCCAGGGGGCATCCGAAACAGATGCCTGA
>BRDA01000833.1:7202-21122 GCA_036984385.1 Crenuchus spilurus
TGTAAAAGTGGAAAAAATATGACATATTTTGCTAGCTCAGACACTGTCTGAAAATGAAGAAAATTTAAGCTAATAGAAGCAGAAGGCAGAGCTAAGTAGAGAATCATCTGAACTTCACAAAGTAAGAACCAAAAGCTATTGGAACAAAAACAAACACAAAAACCACAATCACAATGATTGCCTACTGTGTAAGAGATAGAAATTAAATAAATTGCAGTTATTTCACAACAACTTAAATTGCTAATTGACCCAAAGGCTTTCAAAAAATAACCGGATATTCTATGCTCTGTTACCTTAATAATATCTGCTTATAATATCTGTATCACTAAACTGTGTATATCATTCTTTGATTATAATGGAATTTATTTATTTTTCTTCTACAGGAATTAAAATATCCAAAATATCCTGTTCCCTCTGGCAGCTTCTTCAAAGACCTCAGGAGGTACTACCAAGAGGAATACATTAACATGCTGAAAGTAAAGATAAAAGAAGAGAATATGTCGCCAAGCAGAACTTCTGACACTGAAACATCATCCCATACTCCCAGTTCTGATACATCTCACAGACAAATGCAGAAAAGCACAGGCAAAAAAACAGGCAAACATCAGTGTTCAGAGTGTGGCAAGAGTTTTAATAAAAAGAGTAATCTACAAGAACACCAGCGTATTCACACTGGAGAGAAACCATATCATTGTTGGGTGTGTGGGAAGAGTTTTACTGCACAAAGTAATCTCCAACAACACCTGCGTATTCATACTGGAGAGAAACCTTATCAGTGTTCAGAGTGTGGAATGAGTTTTACTGTACAACGTGATCTCCTACGACATCAGCGCATTCACACAGGAGAGAAACCATATCAGTGTTCAGAGTGTGGGAAGAGTTTTAATCAAAAGAGTCATCTCCAACAACATCAGCGCATTCACACAGGAGAGAAACCATATCAGTGTACAGATTGTGGTAAGAGTTTTAATCATCAGAGTAATCTCCAACTACATCAGCGCATTCACACTGGAGTGAAACCATATCAGTGTGCAGCGTGTGGGAAGAGTTTTACTGTACACAGTAATCTCCTGCAACACCAGCGTATTCACACAGGAGAGAAACCATATCACTGTTCAGAGTGTGGGAAAAGTTTTACTCAACAGAATAGTCTCCAAGTACACAAGTGTATTTACACAGTAGTGAATGTGCTGTAGTGAAGGCTTTCACCAAAGCAGCCCCAAACCAGTAGTATGTGTGAATGGGCAAATGAGTTGACATTGTGAAACCTGTTCTTCATACAGTTTGACAAAGACTCCCCTTCTGTTTCATTATACACTCATTTGCCATTTCATTAGATTTACCGTATATACGCAAATAATCCACACCGTCAAATAATCTGTGCACCCTAACTTTAGAAGGGGTAAAATACTTTTTTTTTTACTTCCACGTAATCACAGAGCTGTTTTTCCAACACTGAATAATTTGCTTTTTATCTCTCTTTCTCTCACACACACGTTTCTTGCAGCCTTACTTTTGTATTTTGCCAGCCGCGAATACAGCTTTCACTGACATCAAATTTCCTTCCCGCTGTCCGATTTCCAGTTGTTTCAGCTTCTTCTATAATACGAAGCTTTTCTTTAGCAGTATATGACCGGTAACGTGAACTCATCACAGTCATTTTCACACCTTATAGCATGTTTAACAACCAAATTTACACACGCCATGCGCTGAGACACAAGCCATGCGCTACACAGAGGGAGGGTCGACTGTAGTTGGGTGGGGAAGTGGAAGACCACCTTTGCCAACCCAATTTTCAACTAAAACGCGCACCCCAACTTTTAGGCACCTTTTTTTTTTTCTTTTTTTTTTAGTGTGTGGATTAGAGATGGACCGATCGGCGTTTTTGAGGCCGATTTCGATTTCCGATCCCTTTTCAGTGCGATCTGCCGATAGCCAATACCCATCAAGGGCGGGGCTGTATGCCACGCAAATCTAGGAGCAGTTGTTGGCACAAGCAAGACAAAATATGGACGAAACTGTTTATTGCCGTTAATAACAAACTCATGTGAACATCACATCTATAAAAACATTAGCAGTAAATGACCTAAATCATACAAATACAGCCAATATTGCAGTCATTAAATTTAGATTATTAATAAATTTTAAACCAAAAATACAGTAAATGAAATAAATACAGGCAAAATTTCAGCCATTAAATGCAGATCCATGGTTATTTTACAATGAAAAAACTGCAACCATTAAGTGTATAATTATTTTAAAATCAAATTTAAATTAAAGTAAATTAAAAAGTCAGTACTAAAATCATTAAACCTTTAACCTGTAAATTATACAGATAGACAATACTGCAATTCTAATCATTAAACCTGCATTAATGATTATCAAATGAAAAAAATACATTATCAAAATCAAAGTGCACCTATTAAACATAGACCCTTGTTTTAAAACGAAAGCTGGAACCATTCAATGTAGATCTTGAATTATTATTATTATTATTAACAAAAACAGTAAGTTAGTTAGCCGTGCTAGCTCTGCTGTTTGCTGATACTCACTGTATTCAGTCGCGAGGTGTACTCGTGTCGTATCAGATTAGTAGTATTAAATGTCTTTGTCTTGGTTCCTCCTCGAGGGACGTTGACTTTAGAAATTTAACAAATTGCCTTGGATATGTTTTTTTTCACACAAGGTAAAAAACTGCCAGACTGACGACATTCTGTATAGCCGCACATGCAGCTGAACACCATAACCAGGTTCTTTAGCCACTCGCGAGTTCTGCTGTTTTAGTCTGTTTTTCGAAAAAAGGGTATGTATTTCCCTCTAGTGGTTCAGCTAGGAACTGCAGGGACCTGACAGTATGTGGTTCGCGGAGGGCTCCTCTTCCTTGATGAAACGCTAGCTGGAAATACAGAAATACAGAGATCGGCTAAATTTCAAAAGATATCGGCCGATCGCCGATCACATATTTTGATTAAAAATCGGCCGATACCGATACATAGCCGATCGATCGTTCCATCTCTAGTGTGGATAATTTAAGTATATGCCGTACATAGCTTGTATCTCCACAAATTGCCTATTTGATCAGCTCCATATAGGTGCACTTTGAAATTCTATAATTAGAGACTGTAGTCCAGCTGTTTGTCTGTATGCTTTGATAGCCTCCTTTCGTCCTGTTCTTCAGTGATCAGGTCCACCACGCAGCAGGTGGATCATTCTCAGTGACACTGCAGAGGCACTAACCTGGTGGTGTGTTAGGGCATTTTCACACCAACACTATTTGGTCTGGTTAAAACGGACTCTGGTTTGTTTGCTTCCTTGGTGCGGTTTGTTTAATCCGGTGTGAAAACAGTAATCAAACTCGTGTGCAAAACAAATTATCTATACTGAGACCTGCGAGAGGAGGTGGTCTCGGTTCGGTCCCAAACAAACTCTGGTGTGGTTTGCTTGTAGTGAGAACGTGATCCGACCCGACTATGTTGTAACTCCACAAGTGTGAGCTCAGCGGATAGCTGGTTAGCACTAAATTTGTACTGTAGCTGCTGTCACGCGTCACTAACCCACCATATAGACTGTGTCTCACAGCAGATAAGTGAAGGCTCTCAAGACAGTTAAACGGTGGAATGGAGCCATGGCTTGCGACAGGTGAGCACCGCGCAGCAACAGAACAGTCACAGTTTTTGCTCTGCTACATTTAGGTTTGTGCCTGTGTGAAAACAAACTAAGTAGCGGGGAAATGCTCCAAGTTAAACAAACTCATTCTGATTCAGACCAGAGAAGCGAAATGAAAAGCCCTTAGTGTGTGTTGACACAGTAGAGCTGCTGGAGATTTTAATCATTTTGTCTATTCACTGTCCACTTTATTAGACACACCTAGCTTGTTGGTTCACCTTGATGATGTAGAGTCAGAGACAGTAGCTTATCTGTTACTTCACAATTTGTGTTGGTCATCATGTAGTCTTTTTTTTGGTTGTCACTGGATGGTGTTGGTTGAATAGTTTTGGTTAGTGCACTTTTTTCACTCTAGCAGTGACCCCGATGTGTTTAAAAATGCCAGCAGCTCTTATACTAAATGACTGTCAAACTTTTGCACCGACATTTCATTTAATAAAGATCTTTAAAAGGCTCACTCACCTGAGTCCTGTGATAGGAAAGGCTCTTGACCCTCTGCAGTTTGCAAATCAGGATGGGATTGGAGTGGATGATGCAGTGAACTACCTGCTTGATGGAACATACTTTCACTTATACACATCAGTCAGCACAGTAAATGTTCTTTGATTATTCAAATACATTCAGCAGAATACATCATATACTGTTAGAGGAGAAGCTTGAGCTGATGAAGATGAATGAAACCATGCTCTCATAGATAATGGATTATCTGACTGGACAATTTAAGTATGTACAACTTAAGCAACTTCAAGACTTTGCCTCAGTTGGATGTTTAGTGTTTGAGCCCCGTAATGGGCTGTTTTGGCTCAATCCTGTTCAACCTGTACAATTCAGACTTTAGGTTCAATAGTCTGCACAAATTCCCTGAGGACAAGGACAAGTGCTAAACCGTGATAAGTCTAAGGAGATTGCAGTGTACTTTAGAAAGTCAAAACCTACCTTGTCACCATTTACTATACTGATAGAGCAGATGTGGAGGTGTTCATGACGGACAAGGAAAAAGGACATGCACTTGGACAACAATTCAGTTGGGAACCATAGCACCCATGCCTTGTTCAAGAAAGGCCAAGGGCATGTGTGCTTCCTGAGCAGGCTAAGGTTTTTCAGTGTGAGCAGTAAACTCCTGTGGATGTCCTACCAGTCTGTTGTTTTGAGTACTATATTTTATGCTTTTGGGTGCTGGGGCATCAGTATAAACAATACCTTCTTGAACAGACTGGGCAGCGTGATTAAGAAGAACTATATCTGCTGTATGAGTCAAGCTGGAATCTCTGGAGGTTGTAGCAGAACAAAGGACTCATCAGAGCTATTAGCCATCTTGGAAAAACATCTCAAACCCCCATGTACACAACACTGAAACAAGAGAGAAGCAGATTGAGAGAATTCAGATTGTAGAACTGTTTTATGAATGGATGCTCAAATTAGACTTCAGTAAAATACATTACATTACATTTAGTCGACGCTTTTATCCAACGCCACTTACAATAGTGGGAAAGTACAGATGCGAAAAAATAATACTAGAGTTGTACTAGTATTTACTAGTACTAGTATACTAGAATTAACATTTGGATATCGAATCCTAAGTGCATATCAGTACTCATGGGAAGTATTTGGGATCACTAGAGCAGGTGCTCTTTGAAGAGCTCGGATTTTAGGAGTTTCTTAAACCCAGTGAGGGACGCCTCTGCTCTAGTGGCGGTAGGCAGCTTGTTCCACCATCTGGGAACTACTGAGGAGAACAGTCTGGATTGCTTTGTGTGAATGTTAGGCAAGGCAAAGCGACAGTGACCCTGAAAATACACAAAAAGTAATAATACCTGAAATATATTTAACATTATTATTTTTTTTTTTTTTTTTTGGCTTAATAACTCAAATATACAATTACTTTGCAGTGAGGTGTTACCTCCTAAAATTTGGATTAATTTAAATAATGTTTTCCAAGTTTTTAAAACATGATTATATAATTCACACATGTATGATAACTTTCAGTACAATGCAGCACTCACAAGAAGCTCATCATTAAAAAAAAATCAGTGGTCACAGGTTTAAACTACATTAGCATCAGCATTACTCTGCCTGCCTGAAAATAACTTTTTTTTTTATATAGCCTTGAACTCAAATTCACAAACTTTGAAACCTGCATACTGACACACCCAAACCCACGGAGTGGAAATACTACAGCTGACAGGGCTGATTATTCAGGCTTAGTTATTCCTGCCAGATCTCAACATCTACTCAACTCTGCAAAACTTTACTTCTAGAACAAAATATATGTTGCAATTTAATGGATGCAAGAATGCTTTTAAATGTAAAATCTTACAGTGGACTGTCCAGAAATGTTGACGTACCAATAGCCTCAGGATTGTAGATCTAATTACAAAATATACAGTCATGTTTTGAGACCGGCATAAATTTTGGTTTTCACAAAGTATGCTGCTTCAGTTTTTCTTTTTTTTTTTTTTTAAAGATATTTTTGTCTTAATGTTTCTATGGTATACCGAATTCCAATGATGATCATTTCATGTATTTGTATTTCATTCATGTATTTTCATATTTTTCAATTTACATTTTTTACCAAGACTCAATATTTATGGTGTTGACCTTTCTTTTTCAAGATTTTTTTCAGGCAGATTTCAGGCAGTTCACCCTGTCATGCTGGATATCAGCTTCTTGGCCAGATCCTGAGTGATGGCAAACTATTCTTGCCTAATCAGTGCTTGGAGTTTATCACAATTTCTGTGTTTTTCTTTGTCCACCTGCTTTTTCATTGTTGACCGCAGGTTCTCAGTGGATTTGAGATCTGGGTAGGTTGCTGGCCTGCACCCAAAATTTTAATATTTTGTTCACCAAGCCATTTAGTTATCACTTTTGCCTTGTGATATCGTGCTTCGTCATGCTGGAAAAAACATTGTTCATGGACAAATTACTCTTGGAGAAGTTGCTCTTGGAGGATATTTTAATACCATTCTTTTATTTATGGCAGTGTTCTTAGACTAAATTGTGAGTGAGCCAAATCTTTTGGACGAGAAGCAAACCTACATATGAATGGTCTAAGAATGCTTTACTGTTGGCATGATAGGATTCACGGTAATGCTCACCTTACATGGTAGAGATCTTCTTTGGACAATCCTTTCTCCAGATGACCCAAACAGTCTGAAGGATGCTTCAATATAGAAAATAATTTTTCCTCAGTCCTCTGCAGTCCAATATCTGTACTTTCTGCTGAATTCTCTTTTTGAGATGGTCCTGGCACTTGCTGGACTTAACCTCTCTCCTGAACGTTCTTGATGATCTGATAAATGACTGATTTAGATGCAATTTTACAAACAGAAATATACTTGCCTTTGAAGCCCTTTTGATTCAAAGCTATGATGATTGCACATTTCCTTGGAAATAACCATGGTTAACTAAAGAAGACAATGATTTCAGGCACCATGCACCATTTAAAGTAACCAGTCTGTTCTTCTAATTTATTCAGCCTGACAGAGTGATATCAGCATTTACACTTTCTCCTGAGCTAATGAGATCACTGAAATTGTTAGCAAGTCATTTTGTGTTAATGCTGAAATACATTGAAAATTAGGTGGCTTAACTGCCAAATGGTACACTTCTACAGATGTTAACATTGTGTTTATTACAAGTATTTATGTTGTTCTTTCTATTCATGCTTGAAGTTGTACCCAGTCAGTAATATATTAGAAACTAAACTTAGAGCTAATTTGTTTCATATAACTTTGAAGTGAAAGTTTTTGATTGATGTTTATTTAGGTTTAAGAACTTTTCTTAAAAGTTGACTTTTCTCTTTTATAATAATCATCTTATTTTACCACATTAGGGATGTCAAGTAATTACGTCATTGTTATAAAAATTCTGTAATTAGTTGTGATGTCTTAACAAAAATAAAATGAATTCACACAATGGTGTTCATTGTGTTGGATAATTGTCTCATCGCCTACCATTACACAAACTGTGTCAAAGCAGTTACACCTTTATACAGATTTAATCTAAATCAAATGGTAAACCCAGTGCCGGCACGCCACAAAAGCATATCATGTACTGCACTGATTCTTTGTACGGCACCTAAAAAATAATAATAGTGATCATAACATGTTTAAAATATAAATATGTAAAGCATGTTAATAGATATAAGCAATACAAAAGTAAAGAATCTCCTGTGTTGGCACTCTTTCCAGTGTTCCTGTGGTGCACCCATCTCCCACTGCTCAGTTCAATCTCAAATTTGGCAGACACCTGTACATTTGTGCTTAGGGCACTCAAATGACTAGCACCTGTCCTGGTAAACCATTGAATACTGTCTATTAGTATGACTACAACAGTGGGCCTATTTAATAACTTGTTGAGCTCCAGAGGTTCCAACAGATCTAGTTTCAAGGCCAACAGAAAACACGTACACACAACCACCTTCAGCAGAGTCTGAACAGTATAAATAGATATTTTAAATATGACAGTTTACTTTTATGCAGATTGAGGAGAAAATTACATTTTCATTTTGTTTGTATTTTTTAGATGCACTAGCTCTTAAATGTCTCATCTGTCAACAAGATCACCAAATGGTTTAACAGAAGCTGTTACTGACACAAAATACAGTGTTGCTTTAACATTTGTGAATCTTTCTTCTATATTTCTTTCTAAATATGACCTAAAACATCAGATTTTCACACAAGTCCTAAAAGTAGATAGAGAACCCAGTTAAACAAATGAGACAAAAGTATTATATTTTGTCATTTATTTCTTGAGAAAAATCATCCAATATGACAAATATATATTATATATCCAAATATAATATATTAGTGAGTGGGAAAAGTATGAACCTCATTAGCAGTTAATTTGAAGGTGAAATTACAATCATGTCTTTTCAATCAGTGGGATGACAATCAGGTGTGAGTGGGCACACTGCTTTATTTAAAGAACAATCTATCAGTCTGCACAACACATTTGTGAAAGTGCATCATGACACGAACAAAGGAGATTTCTGAGGACCTCAGAAAGAGCTGTTGACTGGAAAAGGTTACAAAACCATCTCTAAAGAGTTTGGACTCCACCAATACACAGTCAGACAAATTGTGTACAAATGGAGGAAATTGAAGGTCATTGTTACCCTCCCCAGGAATGGTCGACCATAAAAGATCACTCCAAGAGTAAAGCGTGCAATAGTTTGGTGAGGTCACAAAGAACCCTAGGTTAACTTCTAAGTAACTGAAGGCCTTTCTCACATTGGCTAATGTTAATGAGTCTACCATCAAGAAAACACTGAACAAAAATGGCATGCATGGCAGTATTTTTGCACTTGAAGATTTCTGTTCAGAGGGGCAAAAGGGTTGTTGGTTGATTGGTTCTGGGTTGGATGTAAGACCTGGGGCTATAGCCACGTAGCCCACCCCTGATATTTGATGGAACAATGAATCCTGAATTATTTCAGAGAATTCTAAAGGAAAATGTCAGGACATCTGTCTGTGAACTGAATCTCAAGAGAAGGTGGGTCATGCAGCAAGACGACGACCATAAGCTCAAGTCATTCTACCAAAGAATGGTTAAAGAATAGTTACCGGAAACTAGTTGCAGTTACTGGTGCAAAGGGAGGTCACACCAGATACTGAAAGCAATGGTTCACATACTTTTGCCTCTTACAAATATGTCATATTGTCAATATAATAACAATTATTAATAAATAAACAGCCTCAATAAATAAATGGCCAAGTATAATATTTTTGTCTCATTTGTTTAACTGGGTTAATCTTTGGAAAATTCTAAAGGGTTCACAGACTTTCAAACACCATTGTAACTGCTAGAAGGCACTGCTGACATGAAGGTGGTAGTTTGGTGACAACTTTCAGTGAGGAGAGGAAGTGTTTACTTATTTTCGGCAGAGCTGGGTAAAGTAGCTAAAAACTGATCTCAACTAAAATCACAGTTTATTATTATGATGATTATTATTACTATTATTATTGGGACTCACATACTCCCTGCTCTTCCTTTTTTTTCCCCATTGCTAGTATTTGCGGGTGGCCTACATCTGCAATCTGTTATGGCAAATGTGCCACACGTGGTAAAAATGTACAAATATTATTTTAAAAAAACTATTCAAGATTCTCATAATAAACTTCCTGCTGCACTGCCCAACAAACTTAACTACAAACATGGAGCCAGCATGATTATATTGATGTCATCAGAATATGATATGTATCCACATGAATCAAAGACTGGGTTTAACTGAACAAGCTTATGGAAAGAGGAATTGACAATTTGGATAACAGTTATCTCGGAAGACCTTAATGAGTACATTTCTAAATATTTACCAACATAGGCAAGTACATGTGACAAAAAAGCAAAAAGTAAAAATTAGCCAAGAAGGACTTTTATTTCCATTAAATGATGTAAACAGGCTGAAGTAGGTTGCATTTTTTTCTTCTCTCTTTGATTCCGAAGATTTCCAACTCTGAAAAATCTTCTGGAGAAGAACCTTTAAAGAACCAGTCCATGCCATTGAGAGTTTTCCATCCCCCTTTGGTCTTCTTCATATAATGGATTATCTGAAGACCAAGTAGTCCATGGATGCAGTGATGACAGTTTTACATAACTAGACAATGAGTAGAACTACACTAGACTTCTGAGATTCCAAATACATTTCTAAGAACAGCACTGCTAAGTATCAACAAACATAAATAAAAAATGACTTCTAAGACCTGACCTGTCTGCTGGGATATGAACAGAACAGACTACATAGAACATAAAACAGGTAATTCAGAACGGTCCTTGACCCCAGATTGAAAACAAGGTATACTTTTTCATGGGACTGGTTGGAAGGTACTGGTACTGGAATAACAGTGTGTTCTGCCTGTGAATATAAGGATGACCATCCTGTCTTCAATATTTCTGTTGTATTTTTTTATTACACTTTATCTCCAAACTTTGAAGACAAAATAAAATGTTTTGTACGTTTTCCTTTTGAATATTTTAATCTTACAGAAAATCTAGCAAATTGTCAAATGTTCATTCCCTGTTCTGGAGAAGGTTCAGAAAAAGCATCATGGGGTAACTATCTGTGGTCTATTTGAAAATGTACCTGTCCAGTCCCAAACCAGTCTATTCAATCTTGCACACACGTAGTGAAGAGTCATAATCAACCCTAAATCCAGCGTAGAGTGGTTCAGTGAATGTGGTAGTGATTGTGTGCAAATGGATCAGTGTGTTTGTATTAGGTATGATGCTGTAAAAGCTTAGTGTGCCAGCTGACCAGTCCAGATAGACTCCAACTCTGCGGGAGAGAGAGCGACAGCGGGAGGTGAGGGCACTTAAGACGGTCTCCTTTTCATTATGTCTTACTGTGTAACTATCATCTGAACAGTACAGACTCCAGGACTGTTTATTGAGTCCAAATGCACTGTCACCACAGTCTCCTTCTCTGCTGATTCCTCTGTATGAGATAGCTATATAGGCTCCCCTCACACTCCACTCAGCCTCCCAGTAACAGCGTCCAGTCAGACTCTCCACACTCAGAACCTGCTCCCAGTGTTTAAACCTATCTGGATGATCCACACACCAGTGTCGCTCTTCAACACGCTCCACCTTCCTGTTATCCTCAGACAGAGAGAGTTTTCTGTTTGCTGTGTTTGGGTCCAGAGTAAGATCACAGACATCTGCATACAAACACAGATAGATTAGAGGAAATCACACAAAGGGTTCAAATAAGAATTAAGGCATGTCTTACATTTCTTTAGTCCTGGTTTAATCCTGATCTTCCCTCCATGTTCCACTCTGAAAAAGAAAACACACTTAAGCCCTCAAGGCCAGATACAGAAACAAGCATAACAACACTAAATTACCTTAATAGGCCTAAATTGACAACTATTATTATTATTATTATTATTATTATTATTATTATTATGTGCTGCCAAGTTGATTCAGACTCCTGGCAGGCAGATCAATATTGTTTCTCTTTAGCATCATGTCTTCTGTTTGGGTCTTCAGGTTTCTTAGTGCCTCATTCATGACTCCTCTGATTGTATTCATTCATCTTGTTGCTGGTCTTCTTTTTCAACAGCATAACTGTCTTCTCAAGTAAAATGGTTCTTCTCATAATGTGTCCAAAATAAGATCTTCAGTTTGGTTATCTGGGCATCTAGTGAAAGGTGAACTTTGATTTGGTCCATTATCCATTTATCTATGCAAGGTTCTCTCTAAAGTCTTCTCCAACACCAAAGTTCAAAGGCATCAATATTCTTCCTACTTTGCTTTTTTATTGTCCAGTTTTCACATCCATAAAAAATACAGAAAAGAGAAGTTCTGGTCCTTGATTGGAGGTACACCATGTGATAGTGATTGCATTTACATTTATGCAGTTCACAGATGCTCATACCCAGAGTGACTTACATTAATATTAGTTTACAGAGACACAAATGTATTGTTTAGAGTCTTGCCCAAGGAGTCTTCTTTACATGCATGTGGTCCTTGGAATGTGCAGTTACACAGTAAATCTGCCAGTGTTAAATCAACACTATTAGAGTTAAATTAACACTGAGGGTGTCAAAATGTAACACTCTCAGTGTTCATTTAACTCTAATAGTATTGATTTAACACTGGCATATTTACTGTGTAGGCACACATGCATTGTTCATATTTGACACACAGGTAGAATGTGTCCGTGTGTGCAAAACTACCTTAATACCAGGGGTTTTCAGAGAGAACAGTGCTTTTGTATGTGCCTTTTTCTCTGTTTTATCTTTAGACTGTCCTATATTAAAATAACATTGACAGTTCACTGTATTCAACAATCACAATAGTGTGTGTGATTATATATTTACTTATTTTCAGTTTACTGTCATTAACTCACTGTAGTTTCTTTAGTTTACAGTGTGGATCCTTCAGTAGATCAGAGAGCTCCTTCACTCCCGACTGTCCAGGGTGATTATAGCTCAGATCCAATTCTCTGAGGTGGGAGGGCTTTGATTTCAAAGCTGAAGCCAGAAAAGAACAACCTTCACCTGTAATCATACAACCAGACAATCTGTAGAAAAGAAAAACAAATAAACAGGTGGCATTAACACATAAAAACAAAAACAACTGCAGTACAAAAAAAATATGTGAAATCTACATACAGTGAGGAAAATAAGTATTTGAACATCCTGCAAATTTGCAAGTTCTCCCACTTAGAAATTATGGAAGGGTCTGAAATTTTCATCTTAGGTGCAAGTCTAATGTGAGAGACATAATCTAAAAGAAAAAATCGGGAAATCACAATGTATGATTTTTCCATCCATCCATCCATCCATTATCAACCGCTTTATCCGGGGCCGCGGAGGTAGTAGTCTGAGCAGGGAAACCCAAACCGCCCTCTCCCCAGACACCTCAGCCAGCTCCTCGGGTGGAACATCGAGACGTTCCCAGGCCAGTCGAGAGACAAAGTCTCCTGGGTTTTCCCCGGGGCCTCCTCCTGGGGGGACATGCCTGGAACACCTCCCTAGGGGGGCGTCCAGGGGGCATCCGAAACAGATGCCTGAGCCACCTCAGCTGGCTCCGCTCAATGTGGAGGAGCAGCGGTTCTACTCTGAGCTCCTCCCGAGTGACCGAGCTTCTCACCATATCTCTAAGGGAGCGCCCAGCCACTCTGCGGAGGAAACTAATTTCAGCTGCTTGTATCCGCAATCTCGTTCTTTTGGTCATTACCCAAAGCTCATGACCATAGGTGAGAGTAGGAACGCAGATTGACCGGTAAATTGAGAGCTTTGCCTTTTGGCTCAGCTCCTTCTTCACCACAATAGACTGCTGCAGTGACCGCATTATTGCGGAGGCTGCACCAATCCATCTGTCAATATCACTCTCCATTCTTCCCTCACTCGTGAACAAGATCCCGAGACACTTGAACTCCTCCATTTGAACTCCAATCAGCAAACATTCTAGCCCTCAAAGACCTGTTAGTCCACCTCTAAAAAGTCCACCTCCACTCCACTTATTATTCTAAATTAGAAGATCCTAAGAAAGGTGAGGAATCAGCCCAGAACTACATGGGAGGAGCTGGCACCACTGTTTCCAAGGTTACTGTGGCTAATACATTAAGACGTCATGGTTTAAAGTCATGTATGGCAAGGAAAGTTCCCCTGCTTAAATCAGCACATGTCCAGGCCCGTCTTAAGTTTGCCCATGAGATGATCCAGTGGAGTCATGGGAGAAAGTGCTGTGGTCAGATGAGACCAAAATAGAACTTTTTGGTCTTAATTCCACTCGCCGTGTTTGGAGGAT
>BRDA01000834.1:0-24924 GCA_036984385.1 Crenuchus spilurus
CTGTCATCTATGTTCTATTACGAATAAAATATTGACATTTGACATCTCCACATCATTGCATTCAGTTTTTATTCACAATTTGTTTAGTGTCCCAATTTTTTTTAGGAATCCAGTTTGTAGAGAAAGAACCCGTGTCTGTTTGTATCATTATTGATTCTCAAATATAGAATGTATATGCCTGATTGTGGCTGATAATGGGTCATTTAAACAAGCTGCTATAATGTAAATAATGTAAAATGTGCATTTAGCAGATAAAATGTTTCTGAATGCAAAATATGATGTTTCTATATGCTTCTGTTACTAATATAAGAGCAGCTAAATCATGTGTTTAAGCAGTTTAATGCTTACTGAGCCTGCATGGACATAGAGCAAGTGTAAATGTGCATTCATTGACTTTCTCACAGCATCTTGTTTGAAGGACAAAAAGAGTTCTTGTTGGTTTGCTGAGTTTGGATGCTTGTTTAGTTCTACTTACCAGAAGTTATGCTCTGTGGTGTGTGTGTGTCTGTGTGTGTGTCCTGCAGCAAACCAAGGACTGCTTGCGGCTAGACGAGGCCATGCTGGTGAAGCAGTTGCTCCCTGAGATTTGTCACTTCCTGCATTCATGTCGCGAAGGCCATCAACATGCAGCTCAGCTGCGCAGCTCCGCCTCGGCCGTGCTCTTCTCTCTCAGCTGCAACAACTTCAACGCCGTCTTCAGCCGCATCTCCACACGGTACTGCTCAGTGCAGCAAGGGCATCTTCACTGCTTTGTACACTTCTTTAAACACCTCTATAGCAACGTTTACTGTCTTAACCTAAAGGGTTTGGCCTCAAGTGGCTCAGCGGACTAAGGTGCTGCCGCTGTGATCCGAGGATCGTAAGATGCAATCTCGATCATGCTGCTTGCCATCGACAGCTGGGACTTGAGAGAGCACGAGTGGCAGTGCTCTCTCTTTGGGTGGGCAAGATGGCACACTCTCACTGGCACTATAAGCAATGTCGACTTGGGCATCTGAAGGGTGATCCATCGGGACCAGGGATTTGCACTTTTCTCCGAGTGTGCTAGCTGATGTATCAGCAGCATTTCGTGCTTGGCGTCACTTGTATTGGAGGAGCCATGTGCTCGTCTGCCTCCTACCAAGAGGTCAATTGGGTACTAAAACACATTGGAAAACAAATTGTGGTGAAAATGAAGAAAAAACTATTCTGAAGTGTTCAAATGGACAAACACCTCACATTGAACATGTCCAAATTGTGCCCAGACGTGTTGTTGCTTCTCCCTGGTGTCATTTGAGTAGTCGGTGTACATCTTGTGTAGCAGTATAGATTTACTGTCTTCTGAACACAACTCAATACACACATTGTACCCAAAGTACAGCCCAGCTCCCCATTCATACCTGGAACTTGGGAGTCACATGACTCGATGCAATTGGGCACAATTTGGACATGTTCACTGTGAGGTGTACTCACTTGTGCTGCCGCTGTTAGGACATTAATGGCTGTGTGTTATGTTCAGAAGACAGTAAATCTATACAGCTGTACACTACTCTGCAGTCATTCAGGCCTCTGCATAATTCATGCGAAATGAGGAAATTAACACAATTTTGTGAGCTTTTGAGCTTTTTGCTTCGTTTTGCATGTTACGTATGCTCCACAACTGCTAAAAAAAACTGCAGTCACCTCTTGCGCTCCGACTAGAGCAGAGAACCAGCTCTGGCATGGTGGCATGTGGAATATCGGAAGCGTATAAACAAATGGGCCCCTGCGCGACGTCCACTATTTTACGATTTTTCCGCAATTACATCACATTGTTTGCCGAAGTCACGCGAACATCGTCTCCGCACGAACAAGAGGCCTTAAGTTATTTAAAAAAATGACTTGCTGGGACTGCTTACAGACATGTGGACACCATGTAAACTCCTGAGTCATATTATAGACTGTGTGATATCATGTTTTACATTATTTTCTGAATCCAGAGGTTTAATGATTTTAGTTTCTGTTGACCGTTGATACATGATTCTGTTCTCAACAAGTTACGCAGTTATCATCAATTGAACGATCTTAAAAAATAGCTCCGATATGTGAGGTTGGAGGAAGCAACATCACCCAAACAGCCAAACTCCCCATCATTGTTTTAAAGGCAGCAGGAAAAAACACAAACACACCCTTCTTGTGTGGTGACAGGCGAGGTCCACAGGCAGAATATTTTTAATCGTCTGTGTGTCCTTTGATTGTCTTTGTGGCTCTGGGTCTTTCTTTGTTGAGTGCGTACACAAGTTTCTGATCTGAAAGTGTCTCGGCTCATGGGAGCCGTACATAGATGGGATAATGACTGAACCGGTAAATGACTTCCTCTCTTGTGCTCGTAGGTTACAGGAGCTCACAGTATGCACAGAGGACACGGTAGATGTTCATGACATCGAGCTCATTCAGTACATCAATGTTGACTGCTCCAAGTTAAAGAGATTACTGCAAGGTAAATCACTCATTTTAGGAAAGTCTTAAGCTCACCTTAAGCATGTTGTGCATTAAAATATTACATTATCTCTGTTCTTACAGAAACTGTACTGAAATTTAAAGCACTGAAGAAGCCTGCACAGCTCGCCGTCATCAACAGTTTAGAAAAGGTTTATTTATTATTTGTGTATATTTATAATGCAGAAATCAATAATGTCATAGGTAAGGGAGGATTCATATGTCCTCATGTTTGTTTTTTAGGCTTTCTGGAACTGGGTGGAGTTCTACCCTGATGAGTTTACTATGCTGTATCAGAGACCGCAGGCTGACATGGCTGGTGAGTGAAAAAGGTTTATTTAATGTATTTTTTTTTTATAAGCGTCCATTTATTCACTGTAGAGTTTATGGTGTGTTTAACCCTCTGGAGTTGGCGCCAAAACACACAATTTGTTACAAAACACATAATTCTGCAAGATTTTATTCTAGAAACAAAATGAAACAACTATAACTATAAAGGGTCTAATTTTCAAATATATATAACTTGAATTGAAATATATTTTAGATATTTGTGAGAGGAGCTTAAATAAGCATATACACGTTTTTCAGCATGAGTGGGACAGCAACGCATTTTTTACCGCCATTCCATTGGTGGATTAGCGGCCGTGGAATGTGTGAAGACCCCCATCAAAAAAACAGCTCTCATCTGAACCTAATACCTCTCATCTTGAGTGTTCACATCAATCTCATGAATATTCAATGTAGGATTAGTGGCTGAGGAAAACGGAGTGTCACCTCACATTAGTTAAGCTTTAGAAATAAAATCACATACAATGTCTAAAAGCTGTAATGAGCAGTGTGTAGCCAACACCTCTGTTTATTCAGTTCTGAGCTCAAAGGTCTTGGCTAGAAATGTTTAGAGTGTTTTTTCACAATATATCAGCACATCTGAAAACAGGTTTTTGTAAAGTCTAAGTTTAGAGCAGATTTAATCAGAATATAGATTTATGACACTCTTACTGTTCTGACTCTGTTGTTGCTGAGTTTGTGCTGAACTAAAGTCTGTGTAACACTTTGGGGGGGAAATCATTTTAAATGTGTATAATTTGTGAAAATTCAGGACATGTCAGACTACATCAGAGTGTCTGAAACACCCTCTTAAGGCTTAACTTCTCTCTGTCTTGTTGTTTAGACTCTGCAGAGAAGCTGTTTGATCTAGTGGACAGTTTTGCAGAAAGTGCAAAGAGGAAAGCTGCTGTTTGGCCACTGCAAATCATCCTCCTCATCCTCTGTCCTGAGATCACACAGAGCATCTCCAAAGATGTGGTGGAGGACAGTAAGGCCAACAAGGTAAGAGTTTTCTCTACCTCACACTCATTAAATCTCCCCAATTCATCAGCAGGTGTAATTTATTTTGACTTTCTTTCAAGTGTTGTCATTACTCAGAGACAGTTCAACAGATAATAATCTTATAACCCACTTTATACACTAAGACATACTACATTCACATCTGTAGATTTAATTATTTTCTTTAGATTTGTGTGTAAAGTGCCCAAACATAATGTTTTCTTTTGTGGGTTTATGTAGATTAGACTATCTTCTAACCTTCATCCTCAGATGATGATTGTATTGCAATGATTGTTTTGAGAGTGGATATAAAAAGTATACACACCCTGTTCAAACTGCATATGTAAATACCAGTGCATATTAGGGCTGCAGCTATTGATTATTTTAGTAATCGAATACTCTACTGAAAAATCGATTCGATTAATCGGATGAACATATTTGCTTTGTTAAAGTGCAATAAAAAATACACAAGAGAAAACAAGACAAACAAATGAATGACCACATGGTTTCCTTTTTTAGTTAGGTTATATTTTTAATTTCACAGCATACATTTCCAAATTGCAAACACAAATAGAAATAAATAAAACACAAAATATAAATAAATACCACATTAAATTATTTTCAACTTAAGATTTCTTGTATCAAAAATATAGGGCAATAATCAATAAAAAAGGCATAAACATTGGCTTTATGTTGTGCATCTTAGGTTCTGAACAGGAACAGGTCCATGCACAAACAGTGTCACTCATTTCTGCTGCGAGTGGTTTAAACCAATAGCTCCAGGAGAATCAAGGAAAAGGCCTCCGTGTGTGTGTTTGTGTTCCTTTTAAAGGCGCATTTGACTGCAATGCAGGAACGTGAGCATGTTAACATGCTCAGGACTTAGGCTTGCCCTCTTTTTTGAAGCAGTGTTCCCTGCAGCTGAAAACAGATGCTCTGATGACGTGGATGTAGCTGGAATACACAGCAGAGTTCTACCAGTGTTGGATAGCGCGCTGCAATATTTTTCTGTTGCCGTTTTCTTCTCGCACATTGCTCTTTTCTCTCGTCGCTTCCATATTCCCACTTCTCAAATAAAAATCTCCGTGGCGCCTCCTCTTTACTGTGCGTGGGTGACGTAAGTGTGTTGTGCCACATTAAAAGTCGTCAGTGCGAAATACCTTGCTGAGTTTTAAAATTAAATAAACGATTACTCGAGGCACAGAAAATTACAAATTTTATGTAATCGAGTAACTCGAATTACTCGAGTAATCGTTTCACCTTTAGTGCGCATATATAGGGATGCACCGAAATGAAAACATTTGGCTGAAATGGAACAAAATTAATCATTTGTCTGAATGCCAAAGTTTATAAACTTCATGTCTAATAGTCAGTCAGGAATGAATGTCTGTACTTTAATAAGCTGGTTTGATAAGCTGGTTTAATAACATGAGTTTAATTGAGTATTCTTTTATATTTGTATATAAAACAAAGACAATAATATATGAATATGTATGAAGACGCATGTGTGTTACATTATTACTAATATTTAGTAAAATGATGAAAATGTCTAAAATGAATGATGTAAGTCACATGGATGTTTTGTGTGTTTAATGTGAGTGTCATTGGCTACAGACACTGAAACACTTCACATTTCTTCTGCTAATTGTGAGACGCTCCCTAACACTGCAGCAGGAAGCACAAACACAAAGCTAAGCGGCTGTATTCTGGCTTCATCATAACAAGTGTAGTTTAGTAAAGGTTGTGCTTGTAGTTTGTCTTCTTCCGTTTTACCACCAAACTGTAACTGTGCTGGTGAATCTTTGTTTTGTTGATGAGGAAAAGCACAATTCTGAATGTCCAAAAAGGAAACAAAAGTAATTTTTCGGTCTTTTTATTTAATCGGATGAACACTGAAAGTGTGTTTTTTTTTTTTTGTTTGTTTTTTTTTTTTTTTTGGCAGAATAATTTCTGTTGCTGAATATTTGGTACATCACTAGAACATATAAAATGGTTTTCCCTGATATGACCCCTGTAACACATCATGAAATCCTGAACATAAGCTAAGACGGAGCTGATGTGAATGTGTGCTCTTACTGCAGAAATCGTTCTTGGAGAGTCTGAGGAAAGCTTTGGCCGGCCACGGCAGCAGCAAGCAGTTGACTGAGAGTGCAGCCATCGCCTGTGTTAAACTGTGCAAAGCCTCTACGTACATTAACTGGGAGGATCATTCAGTCATCTTCCTCCTGGTGCAGACTATTGTAGCAGACCTCAAAGTAAGTGTGTGTGATGTGGATTGTTTGTTTTTTGGTTGAGAATCTATTGTAGTTGATCCATTTAAATTTTTTTCAGTTTTACTTTATTTTTTTTATTTATTGTACACTAATTTAATTCTTAATTATTACTATTAGGATGAATTTTATCTCCCGGGGATGTAAGGTTTGACTTTGAATGACTTCACTTCAGTTATCTTTTACATTTGAGTTTTTTGTCATTGACAGTGTTTATTTTTATAATAATCTTCCTTAATGATGATGACCTTGGCTGTGATGTCTTTGTCTCTATATTTGCCCATTAGGCTCTTCTCTTTAACCCGCCTAAGCCATTCTCACGGGGAACCGGGTGTCAGAGTGCTGATGTTGACCTGATGATCGACTGCTTTGTGTCCTGTTTCCGCATCAACCCACACAACAACCAGCACTTCAAGGTCAGCGTCACTCTCACATACGACTCTCATAGTTAAGACTAATATTAGTACTGTGTGCTGTAAGGGCCCGGCCAAGGTGAAGTGTCCATTAGAAATTATAATCATTTGGCTAATTTGTAGAGCCTAATGAAATACCGTCTACGTAAGATGACGGGTATTGCTGTTGATGAAGAATCTCTGCTTTTTTAGGTCTGTCTGGCGTCCAGCTCTCCTCCAACCTTTCATTTCGTCCTGGTCAACTCTCTGCACAGAATCATCACTAATGTGAGTTGAAGAATCTTTCCACACTTTCCCATCTTACCCCAGATGTCGATTAGGTGACACTCGAAGCTATTCCTGGAGAAGTGTTGCTTCTTTAAGCTTGGTTCACACTACAGGATAATCGGGTCTGTTTTGTGATTTGCTCCTCCCAGCAATCGTAAGAGGTTTCCTGGCCTTCTCCCCTTGCAGTCAGGGCTTCACCCCATTGAGAATTATAAATATTAAACATGACGACATTCCTGAAAGACCATCATCCAATCAGAGCTGAACTGAAGGTGTCAGTGTGTGCAGGAGAATTTAAGAGGTGAAATGGTGAATGAGGTGGAATTGTTGAGCTGCGTGAGTGTCTTTATAATGTGAGCTATTACGGCTGGCATCCTTTTGTCTGAGATGAAAGCTCTTAACTAGCAATGCAGTTGTTTAGCTGTCATCCATCATGTTTGTTTACATCTAGTTTGTGAGAAACTTCTGCCTTCTCTCGCCATATCGCAGCTCACGAGAAACTCCTGTGAGGTTTTGATTCTCGGAGCCGGTAGTTGGATATGTTAGTCATAAAGTGTGTGGTGTTTCATTCAGGTTAGATGGTCTAGTGTGGCTGACTTTAAGACTAACAACGATCAAGGACAGAAAAATCTGTAAAAAATATAATGCGTGGGTTGCCACATTTTCTACATCGTTTATGATTTTAAAACTCCTGTAGTGTAGTTTTCTCTGATGGGGGTGCAACATTCAGCTACACAAGTTCTTTAACGTGATGACTGCAGGTCCTTAAAAAGGAAGGATGTCTACACTTTTACGAGTTCATATCAACACTATTTGGTCTGGTTAAAATAACTCTGGTTCGTTTGCTCCGTTGGTGCAGTTCGTTTCGTAAGGTGTGAAAACATTAATTGCACTCGGGTGCGGATCAAACACAGCCCACGGTCTCAGAGCAGGTACGCAAGGCTCTCAGGGCGGAATGGAGGCGTGGCTCAGGACAGGTGAATTCCACATTGCAGCCACGTGACAGTAGCTGAACAGTGATGGTGGCAGCAGTGACGGTTTTAGCTCTTTCTGCTGCTCTAGTTTAGGTTTAGGTTTGTGCCTGTGTGAAAACAAACCAAATAGCAACGCACAAGCTAAACAAACTCATTGCCGTTAAAAAAAAAACAGCCCTTAAATTCAGTCTTCAGTGATTTTAAGTCACTTCACTGCTACTCTGCCAGACTAAAGAAGGAGAATTAGGGATGTCCCGATCCGATCTCAAAGATCGAAATCGGGCCGATCACGGCATTTTTTAACTGATTGGTATCGGCTTTTCTGATCAGATTTTGACACTAGTGGGCGCTGTTTGGCTTCCAATCTCTGTCCACGTTTCACTATTGAATAGTCTCAGTTTTTGGAAAACGCCAATGGGAATCAGGTTAAGTGTGACAAGCGGCAAAATCGTCCAATCTGATGTGAATACTGTAAGCTTCGGGGAACGTGGCGGCCAATCAGAGTACGGAGGCGGGCTTTAGCGCTGGCCGAGAGGCGGAGTGAATGTTTGCGTATCACTACGTTGGCTTTTGGATTTTATCTCATTAATCGTGACTAATATGTCTGATATCTGATCATATGTGATGTGTATGGGAGGTTTGTGTGCAGTAACGTTAATAGCAGCAGGTAGGAAGCAAAGTTGTGTTCATTTAACATTTGTAAACAAGTATTTTATTGTACTTTATGGAAATATATCAGATATAAGCTTATTTTTATAACTTAAGTAGTATATTTTAGCTTTTATATTAGACCAGAGGTCCACAGTTATGATGTGTGAACTGTTTTGTATGTAAATCTTTCATTCTTATAGTAATTGTTCCATTCCACCTTAAATACTACAGCAGTTACTGTAGGCAGCTTGAGCCGCTTCACTGTTACTGCTGTGCTGTTTAAGGTGGAACGGAACAATTCCAAACTTAAGCGTCATTCATTGTCTGTTTGTATTTATCCGCTTTAACACACATTTTATTCACACTTAAGAGTTTTATACGCAGCTGATGAGCTCAGCTATATACACTAAATGCTAAAATGTGCATTAAATGTTTAAAACTGTTTATATGTTTATTTTAATAGCTTGCAGGAAGTCATATTGTGTCCTGCAGCACATTATCCCTGTACAATGTTAATTTACATTCTAGATGATGTTTAAAGGATGTGATCTGTTTAGTTTTGGTAAAGGTTTTAGTGTTTTTTTTAACTATTAGCAAAATTAAACCAGCAGAATTAGAACTCCAGCTGCAACCCCTGTACCCCTGGCTTTAGAGATGGTGCCAATAGGTTAATATTTAGTCCAGTTCTATTGGCAGTACGTCTCTACAGGGACTAGATAAGCTGTGTGTACATCTGGGTCAGCTTAAAGTAGCTGAATGCATTCATTAGATGATGTATCCACATATGTTTGGACATATATTGACCTCTTCAGAATGAACCTTTGAGTCTGTGTTATCATCTCAGCTTCATATCTGCCTCTGACTTACAGTCTCACTTGGACTGGTGGCCAAAGATCGACGCCATCTACTGCTACTCTGGAGAGTTGCGTGCCATGTTTGCAGACACACTAAGCCGAGTTGTCCAGAGCCTCAGTGCCCACGCTCCGCTGAGGATGACCCCGGTGAGACACGTTTCAGTTTATATCCAATGTCATTTCTTTGTTTTTAGTGAATATAAATAAATAAAGTGATGTCTGAGCTTTTGTTCATGCATCTTTAGACAGACGTGTAGATGTTACATCAGTGATTAATTAGCAAACATCAGTATCTCTGTCAAAAAAAGATGCTCCTCTCTCCTCACCACACACACCAAACACATCACGATGACTAAAATGGATTTAGTGTTCAGTAAGGTGCATCTGTAATTATTAGAAGACTAAGTTTATTATTTTTGTGAGCTAAACGTGAAAGTGACACACTGTGTCTTGCTTTGTAGAATTTGACCTCTGCAGTAAAAGACACATACACACACTAGGGGGTGGTGAACACACTTGCCTGAAATGGTGGGCAGCTTTACCCATAGATTCTGGGGAGCAGTGGGACGTTACGTTCCTTACTCAAGGACACTTCAGTCATGTCCTGTTGGTTCAGGGCCTCAAATCAGTGACCTACCGTTCAGAAGGCTGGTTCTGTACTACTTCCTGTGAAATCTTATATATCATCACTGTACCACTGGCACAAACTGAGAACTCTTTGTTTGATGGGGGTCTTAACACATTCCATGGACGCTAATCCATCAATGGAATGTCCGGAATTATCATGTCATTATCATTTGAATGACAGATCACATCACTTGGTGTGATAAAATGTGCTGCTGTCTGACTCGTGCTGAAAAACGTGTCTCTGCTTATTTAAGCTCCTCTCACAAGAAGCTAAAAATATATTTCAATTCAACCTAAATATATTTGACAAGTAGACCCTTTAAGTTTTACGTTCTATGTCGACACCACTTCCGGGGGATATTAGTGAGACACTAGAGGTGCTGCTGAGGATGTCCAGAATTAATGGGCTCTTAATGCAAAATTTTATTTTCTAAATTGTTAATCTTCTTAATACACACTAATGTTATCACAAAACAGCTACATAAAGCAAATCGGCACCACTTTCATGTTTTTACACGTCTGTAAACACCAGTTTTAGGAATTTAAAACGGCGCAATGAGAACAGCTGCTCGCTAACCAGTCAGCACTCAATAGCCAAAATGCTAACATTTCCTGCACAAAACCAGGTGAATTAGAACACGATACCTCCTCGTTTTCATAGACCATTTTATGTTTGTCAACTTTTCTAAAATTAATAACTTGTGCATTTTACAACTAGGAAAGGAATTTTGTGCATTTTAGGAATTTGGCTCCATTCACTCCCATTCAAAGAGGACTTACTTACAGTACCCCCTAGTGTTTAGCCTCACTTTTATATAATGTGTTGAATGGGAAGTGGACAGTCTCTTTTTTTTTTTAATGGATTTTTGGGATTTGTCATCTCCGCCGGGCAGCCAACATGCTCAGAGGAAAGCGCAGGATCCCCAGTTCTGATGGATCGCCTGGCAGAAGCCTGAACCAGCTAACATTACTTAGTAGTGCTGGGGAGAGTGTGTCATCTTACCCACCCTGAGAGAGCACAGCCAGCTTTTGGTGGTTCTGTGCATTAAAACATTAAGCTCAGCAGCAGCCAAAAGTCTTTTCAAACGCGAAATGACATCTGCCAGGAAATTGTAGAGGTTTGCTTTATGGGATTAAAATGATCAGATGAGCTCTGATTTGGCTAATAAACAGCAGATAATTCTGTAATTGTATCAGAGGACGAGGGTAGAATCACAGACGCGGTGTATCTGTACATAAATAAAATCACAGAAGAGCTGATGTGACACACAATGACCACAGGACCCCATGTACATTTAATCCAGTCTGAATAAGGCTTTAATCTCAGATTCTGCACATTCAGTGCTGTGCTTCAGCTAGCATCACACAAGTCTGTGATGTGCAAATGCTGATACGTTTCCAGATGTGTGCTCTGAACAACCTGACAGACCTGATGGGTGTTTTGTTGACCTAGCAAAGACAAAATCTTGTCAAAATAGTGCAGACCAGACTTTGATCTTGTATCAGACATTCACCGCTGCTTCTTTAGTGAACTGTACGATGTCCTGGTAATATTGAGCAGTATGATCACAGTCAGGTCATTTTATGCTGAATTCGGGATGCTGGTTGTTCCAATTTTCATCAGAATTTCTTTACAGAGTCTGACCTTCAAGATGACGACGAGTTTGAAGTTTAAAGAAAAGTCTGCAGACCTGGACTCTCGCTCTCTCCTTCTGGCTTTGGTGAAACTCATCCATGCTGACCCTAAACTTATGCTACATGTAAGTATCTGTTGGCTCAAATGCTCAGCACTGTTCTATTCTTCCTAATGTCTTTTTCTCCAGTGAAAAAACATATATATATTTTTTTTACATAGCTTATTTTTTAGATTTAATTCTTATTTTACATAGCTTATAGTTTTATAATAATAATAATAATAATAATTTAATAATAATAATAATTTAATAATAATTTATTATTAATAATAATAATAATAATAATTACTGCTACTAATAATAATAATTTACTACTACTAATAATAATAATTTTACTGCTACTACTACTACTACTACTAATAATAATAATAATAATAATAATTTAATAATAATAATAATTTAATAATAATTTAATAATAATAATAATAATTTAATAATAATAATAATAATTTACTACTACTACTACTACTACTAATAATAATAGTAATAATAATAATAATAATAATAATAATTTACTACTACTACTACTACTACTACTACTACTACTACTACTACTAATAATAATAATAATTTAATAATAATTTAATAATAATATAGACCATTTTTTTTCTAGCTGTTTCAAGGCTTTGACAAAATTCACAAATTCACCTGCTCTAGATACCAAATTTTCTATGGTAGGACAGTTTCACCACTTATTAGCTGAGTTTTGATGTCTCCTAAGTTGTTCACAGCTGTTTCTTCCAGACGTTTAGCACTTATTTCACTCAAAGCATCATGAAACAGAGGAATATTGTGGATACAGTAGAATAGGACATCTAAATATCCCTAAATTAATCAATATTGAATCGATTTGAATCAGAAATCAAATTGAATTGGGACGTTGCAAAACAAAATTTAATTGATTCAGAAAATCAGTGGTGATACCCAGCTGTACCAAATCCTATAAACTTACTGTCAGCATCTTGTGGGAGACTCCAAAACTTGTCCCATAGAAACTTTGAAGATTTAAAAATCTGGAGCGGCATCATAATCATAATCAATAAAATTATCATTTGATTAGACTTTCCAAAAAACTATTTTCAGATGTGCTGATATATTGTAAAAAAACACTCTAGCCAAGACATTAAAGCTCAGAACTGAATAAACAGAGGTGTTGGCTACACACTGCTCATTACAGTTTTTAGACATTGTATGTGGTTTTATTTCTAAAGCTTAACTAATGTGAGGTGACACTCCGTTTTCACTCAGACACTAACCTTACACTGAATATTCATGAGACGTGTGAATACTCAGGTTAGACGTCTTTGTTCAGTTCACATTCCACACATTCCATGCCTGGTAATCCACCAATTGAATGTTCGGAATTACCATGTCATTATCATATCATATATCGCCTGTCTGTGTCGCCGTCACAGACGTGTCTCTGCTTATTTAAGCTCCTCTCGCAATAATCTAAAAATATGTTATGACCTACATGTATTTGATAAGTAGACCCTTTAAGGTTTCTGGGCTATGTTTAGTTCTCTTTCTAGGATAAAAATTAGTGTTTTTTTTTTTTTTTTTAGAATTTTGTTAATATACCGTCTGCGGGAGAGCCAATTCGAGAGGGTTAAGTTTACTACATGATTCCTTATGTGTTCCTTCATAGTCTGGATGAAAATAATAAAAACATTGAATGAGAGTGTGTCAAGACATTTACATTACTGGTACTGTGTGTGTGTGTGTGTGTGTGTAATATAAGATGTGGTTCATTTAGAAAGACTGTTCATATTTGTGTTGTTAGAATCCTGGGAAACAAGGCCAGGAGATCCAGAACAGCACTGCTGACCTCATCAAAGGCCTCGTCCAGCTTGTACCCCTCGCACACACCTCAGAGCTCTCCCAGGAGGCCATGGAGGTACAGACTTCTCTCCTTTTTCTTGCTTTCTTTGTCCCTCTGACTGCCCTTGTTTGTAGGATGCTGTGTGTGATGTATGGAGGTGTGTGTTGAGTGCTCCTTTCGTCCTTCAGGCACTTTTGGTATTGCATCAGCCCGAGACCATTGAGTTGTGGAACCCTGATACACCTATCGAGACCTTCTGGGACATCAGGTCAGTTGCTCAGTAAATTGCTTCATTGGCCTTTTATGTTTAAATACGTCTTATTTGATTTTCTGATCTTCTGGACTGGGTTCTCTCAGCTCTCAGGTACTGTTCCTCATCTGTAAGAAGCTAATTGGCCACCAGATGATCAATAGCACAGAGATCCTGAAGTGGCTGAGGGAGATTCTCATCTGCAGGAACAAATTCCTTCTGAAGAATAAAGTGAGTAATCGTAAGAAGCATCCAAATCTTTCTTTTTAGTAATTGGCTCCAGCTTTAACACTCTGAAATTCCCTGTGCCATGACTCGTTAGGTACCTTGTTTGGTGTGTTAATTAGTAGAGAAAACACCAAACTGTACTCTACGCTCTACAGAACCTCAGACTAATGGTGTACTCTGAACTCCCTGGATTTAGCTGTAACACTCTTTGACCAGAAGAGGGCACTGTTTCACTGACTATCCATTCTGTATGTCCACAAGAATGCGGGTGGTAGGTGTGTACAAAATTCAGACGGTATGGACGCTGCGGTTCCGTACAGTGAGGTTCGTTATGGTGAGGAAAAAAAGGAAGAGGCTGGGTTTCCTTTTCTCAATTTATTTTAAACAGACAGTCGTGCAAGTTATAATATGTTCCACATAGTGTTATACATGCGCGTAATTTGTGGGAGGGATAGGGGGATTATGACCCCCCAATAATCTGATCCAATCACTATAACCCCCCCAATAAAGTCACATAATTTCAATTTACAAAAACATCTTTCATGAATAACTTGTTAATTTTCTTTATTCGAGATCAGTGTTGGGTAAAATACTAGCATGTTTAATCATTTGGTAATGTAACCCCCCCGTTCCCCACAAAAACTTGGTATCACCCAATCCTGTTATTTTGGCTGTTTTGCTACAAGGAATAACGTTAACTAACTTAGCGATAACGCCATAGACACAGGTTGAGGTAGCCTAGCCAGGGCAAAAACTGCTGCGAGCAAAAACTTTCTGATGTCATCTACAGGAGTAATAATGTTTGACTAAATCAAGATAAAAATAATATATATTATATAAGTATTCAGCAAGTTGTTATGGGCTAACGTTAGTTACCTTTAGTCACTTAGCTTTCTTTCTCTCTCTCTCTCTCTCTCTCTCTCTCTCTACACATTAATAAATTATCATATTAAGTAGCCATGTGGGTATTGTGTCGAGTGAATAGAATTGCGATCGATGACTATATTAAGTAGCTATGTGCACATTTTGTAGTGTACTCTACGTAGACTTAAAACTCTGAAATGATTTTTTTTACTGGTGAAATTTATACTGGGGCACTGCAGATCAATACTGGGGTATGTGCCACAGTACAAATTGTCTGGCGACGCCCCTGCTACTCCCTGCTCCTCCTAAGCTGACAATGAGTCAAAAGAAAAAGAAGATAAAAGTGGTTATTTGTGCACACAGTACAGTACATTCATTCATTCATCCATTATCACACCCGCTTAATCCTTATTAGGGTCGCGGTTAGTCCCCCACCCCCTCACTGGGCGCAGGGCAGGGCATTACACGATTCAACCAAGCCCAGGACAGGGCGCCAGTCCATCGCTGGGTGACACACACACACACACAGACACACCTACGGACAATTTCTTGTTTTAGAGTACCCAATTCACCTGACCTCCATGTTTTTGGACTGTGGGAGGAAACCGGAGACCCCGGAGGAAACCCACGCAGACACGGGGAGAACATGGAAACTCCGCTCAGATGGGGAATCGAACCCAAGACCCCAGCGCTGAGAGGCGAATGTGCTAACCGCTAAGCCACCGTGCCCCCCCAGTACAGTACAATACCTGTAATATGTAATAAACTAAACCCATTAAACAAGTATATAGTTTTACTAAGTGAATACACAACATTTTATGTATTTAGTTATTAATAACTAATATTAATACTGATAACAGGACTGAAGATGAGTCCCATAAATGTCCAGGATGAGACTCATTAACACAAAGTTAAATCCTTTTTCTCTACAGAACGTGTTTAATAGTAAAAAGTTTAATGTTTAATTAAACTCTCACATGCTCGCTGGAGATCACACTGCTGTAAAATATTGTATTTATTATATTTGGCAAAAGAAAGAAGAAAGTTAAATAAATACATAGTAAAAGCATTACAGTGTGTTTCTAATACGGTTAACCCAAAATCTCCTGAATCCTTTTAGAAAAGAAAATGATTTAATAAATAAATAAATAGGCAGACAGCTCCACCCCCCCCAATGTTGAACCCAAAGTTACGCCCTTGGTGTTGTATACTCACTATACTATAGGGCTGCGAATGTTTGGGGTCACAAATCGATTTTTTTTTTATTCTTTCAAATCGAAACGAAATACTTTACCGTTGCAGTCTCTGCAAATCGCATGAGTCACGTCAAGCCCTCTCTTACCCAGGTCGGGTTGACGGTAAAATCCAAAGTGTTTCCAAATGGTTGCTTTCAAAGACCGCGGCTTGGCTTGCATGCCTGTACGTAGCCCACACTGCTTCCTTGTTTTGCCTAGCACTACGGTGGCTGAGAAGGCACATCCACACCTGCAAAAAAAAATCGATTTTACTATACTATATTTACATTAGAGGTGTGAACCTTCACTGATCTCACGATTCGATTTGATTATGATTATCATGTCTTCGATTCGATATCGCGATGCTTCACGTGAATTTTCTGTATTATTTCATTTGGTTGGCAGGCTTCGCACACCGCATGTGACTTGTCCAGTTCACACTTCCCAGCTCGTAGAATCCAAAATGTGTCCATATTTTGGCTTTGAAAACATTTGGTGCGTTTTTAATCTTGACCTCGCGGCCATTTTTGCTATTAGATATGCGCTGAATGACATCACGTTATCATCGATCACGGTCTGTAACTGCTTCGATGCTGAATTGTCCACGCCCACATTTCGATGCATCGATTATATGATTAATTTCAACACCTCATATTTACATTAGTGGTGTCAATTAAAACACTAGTGTATATTTGTATGTTTGAGGGGAAATAAAACAAACGAGCTGGAATAAAGAATACATGAGAAATTGGACAGAGGACTCTTTTTGAATCAGAACCTCTTAATTTGCTGAGTATAAAGACAAGACAACTTTTTATTTATTTATTTATTTATTTATTTGTGTGAACTTCAGTTCTGAATTACGTTCCTATAGGATGACCCGTGAGCCCCGTACCACGACGGTTCAGTACAAATACGTGTACCGTTACACCCCTATCATGATAATCATGATAATGATAAATCAGACGAGCATTAATCAGATTAAAAGCTTTATTTTTGACTCGTATTTTTGTAGCAGTTACGTAATGCTGCAGTTGTCTAAGTGTAAGAGGGTACACAGATATCAGGCGTGTGGGAGGTTCATGTGCAGCTCTTTTAAACATGCATCTTAAACTCTGTCCATGCCCACAGGAGAGTGCTACACAGGGTAGTCTGATCCCTATAAGCAGGCAAGCACAGACAAAGCTGGAGGTGTGTTTGTACTCCTTCCTGTGGAGTCCGGACGCAGAGGCTGTTCTGGTTGCCATGTCCTGCTTCAGGCACCTGTGTGAAGAGGCCGAGATCCGGTGCAGCGTGGACGAGCTGCCCGTTCACACCGTTCTGCCCAACTACAACACCTTCATGGAGTTAGCTTCTGTCAGCAACATGATGGCCACAGGTTAGTGTTTAGGTCGACTCTTTTTTGGGTTTTTGGCTTCTTGTTTGTGCTACAAGTGTGTTGTTTTTGGAGAGGCTACAGTTCTCTTAATTTAATTAAAGACTGTGGATGAATTAATGACTCCTTCACCATTTTATATACAGGGGTTAGAGAATGAAACTGAAACAGCTGTCATGTTAGTGTGGGAGGTTTCATGGCTAAACTGGACCAGTCTGGTGGCCAATCTTCATTAATGTCACATTGCACCAGTAAGAGCAGAGTGTGAAGGTTCAGTTAGCAGGTAAGAGCACAGTTATATAGTATATTACAATGCACACAACATTATGGTGACATACCAGAGTTCAAAAGAGGACAAATTGTTGCTGCACGTCTTGCTGGCGCATCTGTGACCAAGACAGCAAGTCTTTGTGTCTAAATATTATTGAGCCACTTTGGGGTGAGTCAGGAGTCAGGAAACGGTTTCCTCCACCAGCATCACGTAGTGACCTGACCACTATCCTGCAAGAAGAATGGCTTAAAATCCCTCTGACCACTGTGCAGGACTTGTATATGTCATTCCCAAGATCAATTGACCCTGTATTGGCTGCAAAAGGAGGCCCAACACCTACTAATCAATTATTGTGGTCTAAAACCAGCTGTTTCACTTTCATTGTCTAACCCCTGTATGTCATACATAAAATACTATGTTTATATATACGGGGGAGCCTCGGTTATCGTTTGTCCTGGTTATCATGCAGATCGGCTGTTGACTTTTTTCAGGGAAATTTTGTCCCAGTTATCGCTCATCTGCCTGATTTTTGACTGCGTACCCACGTGACTCGCAGCTAATTTCATGAAAACAAAGCATCCACCCATCGTTCACCGTTCTCATTGTTTTTCTGGCTTTGTTTCTAGTGGATAAAACTCAAAACAAACTAAAACGCGTCACACTAAAGCGATGGCGCACAGCGCTACTGCCTGAAAATGGGTGTGAAGACAAATATTGGCCGAGAACAGGTGTACAAAACAGGTTGCAGCTGGACCACACCGGCACTCTCTAAAACAGAGCGTAAACCTGTAACAGTGATGTTAAATGTTGTTATAGTTATTCTATATAAAATGTTTTTTTGTTGATATTTTGGGATGTCTGGACTGAATTAATTGGATTTATATCGTTATCGTTCTTTTCGGTTATCAGACACTTTAAAGATTAATGACCAAAGCTGAGGTGTGTGTGTGTGTGTGTAATGGTAGTAGACTACTTAATATTCAGAAGTGCAGGTTAGATTAAGTTCACTTTAGTTCAAATACAATTAGTGGTCGGCCAGTATGTGTCCTTCAGTGGCTGATACTGATTCTGATATATGAGAGCTTATATAATGCAGATATTGTGTTTTTGGTTGAAAATATAAATACTACAGTGAGCCTGATTGATTGTTGGACCAGTTAATTGGTCCATCACTGAATAAAAGAGTAATAATGTAATACCAGTGTACCTGTATCATATAAATGTGTCCTAAATTACCTTTAAGCATCAGACTGTAGTTTATAAAAGGACTGTACACAGTTATCATCAGTGTGTGTATGTGTGTGTGTGTTTAGGTCGCACTACCCTACAGAAGAGAGTGATGGCTCTGCTGAGGAGGATAGAGCATCCGACAGCTGGGAACATAGAGGTGAAGCATTCACTGGACATTCAGCGTGATTGTCAGCTCTTTTACTTTGTGTTATTGCTCTCTTTGATCATCTCTTACCAAATTCAGGCTTGGGAGGATACACATGCTAAATGGGAGCAAGCAACAAAACAAATACTGAACCATCCAAAGAACAAAGTGGAAGATGGCCAAGTGAGTGATGCGGTGTTGAAAGCAGGGCTGTAGAATCATTTGTACTTATTTTATATCGTCTGTAAGACGTTTAGTCACTCTCTCTTCCTCTCCTCACAGGAGTGGATCAACATGACTGGTTTCCTGTGTGCTCTGGGTGGTGTGTGTCTGCAGCAGCGCAGCACACCCAGCCTGGGCACCTACAGCCCCCCCATGGGCCCTCTGAGCGAGCGCAAGGGCTCCATGATCTCCATGGCGTCGTGTGAGGTGAACAGCGAGACGCCTCTCAGCAGGTTTCTGGAGCGTCTGCTCTCTCTTATGGTTTGCACACACGAGAAGGTGGGCCTACAGATCCGCACCAACGTTAAAGACTTGGTTGGTCTTGAACTGAGCCCGGCGCTGTACCCCATGCTCTTCACCAAGCTGCGCAACAGCATCGGCCGCTTCTTTGACACCCAGGGACCGGTAAGCGGCAGCACTTTTACACTTAGCTAGTAGGGATGAGCGAGTACACCACTGTCTGTATCTGTTCAACCATCTAAACGATCTGTACTCGGAGTGGGCGGAGCCTAAACAGGAATTGGGCGTGGTTTAAACAGAAGTGGGTGTGGCTTAAACTGGTACATTATTTTAAGTCTGAAATTGATATGGATTGATCAGACGTTGCTGTATGTATTTTTTATTTGAAAACTTTTTACAGAACAGCCTCAACAATTAGATTCAAATCAATGTTTTTGATCACCTCTGACCTTCTGAACCTCTGAACTTCTTTTTTTATTTTATGATCAAACTCATTTATTTTTCTCTTTTTACTACTTAACGTTCTTGGCATTTTTTTTTCCATACAAAGTTAAACAATGATGATTAGTGTGTGTGTGTGTGTGTGTGTGTGTGTGTGTGTGTGTGTGTGACTGAGTGACTGTCTGTGCAGCCAGAGCTGTGCCTCACACACACAGAGACGCATCTGTGTAGGGAGGGGCGGGGGCTCTGTGTGACTGGCCAATCACAGATTTTGAAGACAGTCAGTTACCCAATGGGGATTTTCTTTCAGCACGAGCACGGATATTGACGAGTTTTACTCGTTTAATGATCGTACTCGTCACAAATGCTTTAGCAATACTGGATACTCATCTGAAACAAGTATCAGGCTCAACCCTATCGGCTAGGCAGTATCAGGGGCGCAGATTTGCTTTCCATGACCACATGGTTAGGGATCCCCTGGCAGGACATAACTGAACTGCCCTAACTCCTAAGTGCTCCCTGTCAGCTCTGGCCATCTCCCTGAAGGGGCTCTAAAGTTATATTGACTGGCCATCTCCTGAGGTTGAGAGGTTATCCCAAATTTGTCATTGTAAAGTGTGTGCCTGAGCCACATTAAGGCAAAAGATCAGATTTGAGTCACTTCAGTCTGGTAATGTGAAAGTAGCCTCAGAAGCCTAGAGAGTAATTTGGCTTATTAAGACTACAGGCCACAAGGGGGCAGAGTCACATCAGGACTTGTCACTGTAGCTGTATGTTATGAGACTCTTACATTGACTTAAATTGTGTTTTTGGGAATTATGTTTGAGTCACTTGCATAGAATTTACACAGATGTCTGTTTTTTTTTCCTTTGGTCATATTGATTGTTCTCCCATTTATGATTTAAAGTACACACACACACACACAAACACCATGACTCTGCATCTTTCTTCAGGTGCCAATCACAGACACAAACACGCTGTTTGTGGAGCAGACCATTGCCATCATGAAGAACCTCCTGGACAGTCACACTGAGGGAAGCTCTGAGCACCTGGGCCAGGCCAGCATTGAGACCATGATGCTCAACCTGGTCAGGTGAGGCCTCCTGAAGAGACTCTTCTTTTTGTGCTCAGACCCCTGTGTAGGTGGTGCTATAATGTAGTCTTCATGCAGAGTCATTTAAATTGTTGGTACAATCATGTTAATTATAATATTATGATTATGACTGCTTTTATATAAACAGATCATCAATCATAACATCCCATCACAGTCAATTTCACTGAAAAGTCCAAAATGAGGTTTTAATTAAATGTTCTTATCTGGCCTTCCATGTTACTCTATTTGACCTTCATTAATCCTTTTATTATTTTTTATTTTTACATTTTTTATTTTTATTTATTTATTTATTTAATATATTTTTGCCAATTTTCTCCCCTTCCCAATGTGGTAGTAGCCAATTAGCCCATCCCATCCACTAGGTGGCTCTCCCCATCACTTTGCACTGTCTCTGACTCTAGGAGGTTGAAGACAAGCACAAGTCTCCTCCGCTGTGCGTGATGCAGCTGCCGCATCTTTTCAAACTACCGCTGATACACCGTCACTGGGGAGCCAATGTGCTCAGAGGAAAGTGCAGGATTCCCAGCTCTGAATGGACCAATCAGTAGACACCTGAGCCAGCAGACATTGCAATGTGAGAGTGATAGACAGAGAGCGCCATCTACCTGCCCAGAGAGAGCACTGCCAATTTTTGCTCTCTTGGGTCCGGCTGTTGATGGCAAATAGCATGACCGGGATTCAAACTCACCATCCTCTGCTCATAGTGTCAGCATCTTAGCCTGCTGAGCCATCATGGCCCCTTTTTACTATTATTATTATTATTTTTACTATTACTATTATTATTATTACTATTATTATTATTACTATTACTATTATTTCTATTATTATTATTACTATTACTATTATTACTATTATTATTATTATTACTATTACTATTATTATTATTATTACTATTATTATTATTACTATTACTATTATTATTATTACTATTACTATTATTATTATTATTATTATTATTATTACTATTACTATTATTACTATTATTACTATTACTATTATTACTATTATTACTATTTATTATTATTACTATTACTATTATTACTATTATTATTATTATTACTATTATTATTATTACTATTACTATTATTACTATTATTACTATTACTATTATTATTATTACTATTACTATTACTATTACTATTATTATTATTATTATTACTATTATTACTATTACTATTACTATTACTATTACTATTATTACTACTATTATTATTATTACTACTATTATTATTATTATTTTACCCCTGATTTTCTCCAAATGTTTTTTAGTGGCCAGTTAATGCCGCCCCTTTTATCAACTCTCACTATCACTTCCAATGTCCCTGACTCTCTTGGGAGGGGGCAGACGAGCACAGGCCTCCTCCGATACTAGTGATGTCAAGTCCCTTTTTTCCCCAAACTGCTGGTGATGCAATTCTATTAAGCAGGTTGTAAAAAAAAAAAAAAAAAGCGAAATTCCTAGTTTCAACACAGGGTGTCGATGTCATCTAAACCACTCCTCATCTCTTTTACCCCCAATGGCGGCTCCAAAAACACAACACACAGACAAAATCCATAAGATTTCAGTCGCTGGAGTTGAACGAGAGCAGAAGGTGAAACAACTAGCAGCAGCTCGTCAGCTCAACTAAACCAGTTTTTTGTGCAAACCAAGAGCACAGGAACTTCAGGGTTGCCAGGTTTGCAGTATTCACGCAATATTGGGCTTTTTTTTATGCAGTTGTGAGTAAATGTTCAGAGCTGGTGGAGTTTGGGTTTTTGGACTACTTTAAAAATGTACCATGACCACCAAAAAGCTCTTATAGTACTACTACAGGGCTGTGTGTCTGTGGCCTGTGACTGCATATATTTTTCTCCTTCTGGCCCCCAACAAGAAAAGTTGGGGACACCCCTGGTTTAACCGTTCTAACTTTTTTTGAATTAAATTATGAACAAAAGTTATTGACACTATTTGGGATGTTTGAGATGCACTCGTACAAGAGATTAGAGTTACTGGTCTCCTGTTAAACTGGTAAAATTAACGAGTTAGCATTATTTTTTCCAATGTTAATTAAAATTAAAACTGTATTCCAGTTGTAAGTCTAAACTTTTTCATTTTTACTTTGTTGTAGCCTTGTTGTAACTTATTCTTGACACACTCTTCCTGTAGGTATGTCCGTATTTTAGGAAACGGAGTCCACGCCATTCAGATTAAGACCAAGCTGTGCCAGCTAGTAAACGTGATGATGGAGCGGAGAGATGATCTTTCCTTCTGCCAAGAGATGAAATTCAGGTACGTGTGTTACTGAATATTCTCACTGTGCTATTCTAGCATATTCTTTGTAGCTTGATGTACATGGTCCACCATGAGGTCCTGATGTGTAGTTTATGATTTGTTTCAGGAATAAGATGGTGGAGTATTTGACTGACTGGGTGATGGGGACTTCCAATCAAACAGCAGATGATGATGTTAAATATCTCACTCGGTACAGTACAGGTCTCAGATCTATTGTCTGTTAATCAGACTTTCACATCATGGTAACATGGAGGTTCTCTGCGGTGTAGGGACTTGGATCAGGCGAGTATGGAGGCCGTGGTCTCTCTGTTGGCCGGGTTGCCCCTGCAGCCTGAGGAGGGAGATGGAGTAGAGCTGATGGAGGCCAAATCTCAGCTTTTCCTCAAGTAGGACTTTGGACCTATACACTATTAATGCACATGTGTAGTGTAGTAGTATTAATTCAAAATTAATGTTGATCAGTTTGACTTATAGCCCATTATCATATCCAGAATCTCAGATTAGTATATTTAATTTGAAGTTTGATTAAATGTAATACTATTAACTAAAATAATACTATTTAAAAAAATATCAACGTTAAAACATAAAAGGCTTGAAATATGTCACTTTACATGAGATGAATATAAAGTTTATAAGTTAATGACGAAGATATTTTGGGTGTTTATCATGACAATACAGTGGAACCTCTGTTATTTTCCCTGGTTGTAGTACGACTCGGTTATCGTTCGTCCACCCGGTTTTAGTTGGCGTGTCCACATGACTCGCCGCTAACTTTGTGAAAACAAAGCACCCACCTACGCATTTGTTGTTCCTTCTGGCTTTGCTTCTCGTTGAGTGAGCATCACCCTGCAACAGAAACAGACCTCTGGATACATTTCTATACGCCAAGAAGATGTCATGGGACCTTACCCAGACTTATGATTGGAACCAAGAGCAGAGCCGACAGAAGTAAAGAGCTTCACAAAAAACACAAAGACTTGAGAAGCAGCCAAATAATAACGCTCAAAACAAACTAAAACACGTCACACTATAGCGACGACGCGCAGCGCTACCACTTGAAAACAGCTGGACCACACCAGCACTCTCTAAAACAGAGCGTAAACCTGCAAGACTGATGATAAATGTTCATTTATCCATTTCATTAGTCTTTTGTATTTATTACTCACTGTGTTCTGTGTGTAAAACTATAGTTATTCTATATAAAATGTATTTTTGTTCATTTTTTGTAGAGTCGGGCACAGATTAATTGGATTTACATTATTTCTTATGGGACATACTGCTTCAGTTATCGTTAATTTCGGTTATCAGACACTTTAGAACAGATTGATGACGACAACCGAGGTTCCACTGTGTTAGTCTTTGCATTACAGATTTCGAAGATTGCAGATATTTTTGAGGATGTTTTAGCAAATCATCTGATCTGAAATAATAATGATGATAATTATAAAAATATAATTTTGGGCAAGATAATGCAGAAATCACATGTGCGATGTATTTCAGTTTATTACATATAGCATGTCTCATCAGTTATGCAGTCACACAGCGTCATTTGGTTTATGTCGTGCGGCTTATCACAGCTGTTGTACTATTCTGCATTATTATTTGTGAGCTCTGAAGTGTCTTACATGAATGCCCACTCGCTTAATCATCTCGGCTGGATCCTCACTTCATCCTAACCTTCT
>BRDA01000834.1:27869-41783 GCA_036984385.1 Crenuchus spilurus
CTGTCTGTCTCTCTCTCTGTCTGTCTCTCTCTCTGTCTGTCTGTCTGTCTGTCTGTCTGTCTGTCTCTCTGTCTGTCTGTCTGTCTCTCTCTGTCTGTCTCTCTCTCTGTCTGTCTCTCTCACTCACACTCACTGAGACACACACACACACACACACACACACACACACAGAGTAGTAGGTGGAGGAGTTTCCTTATTGTTACCTTACAATAAGGTGCCACCAAACGGCTCATAGAAGCATCCCTGACTCCTTACACCAAAATCCTTCACAACATCCTTCCTTTTTTTCACGCTTGGAGTCTTTATAGGAGCAGTAGAGACTTGAGTGTAAATACATAAAGTGAGTTTTGCATATTATGTCCCCTTTAATAAAAAAGCTTAAAAGCAGTAAGTCAGTAAATGTTGGTTACAGTAAGTAAACTAAACAAACTAAGCAGCAGTGTTTACAGTCACTGACCTTCTGTTAGTAAAAGTTACATTTACAGTAAATCTGGTCCAATTTGATCGAGTATTGACCCCAAATATCAGCTTATCTTGATAAAAAATGTCACTTTTACCTTTCCACATTAGTAGCATCACATGGAAATACTAATAAAACAAAATTTCACCTCCAGACAAATCTAGTGATTGATTTTTGGTCTAAGGAGGAAATTGTGTGAATAAGGTATTTTGCTGACCCACTCCTTTAACGTGCACCTCTGGCTGATATTCAAGTGCAAACACAGCTTGTATGATTCATATAGATAGAATATGAAGCTGTGGAGCAAGTTTGACGATATTCAGGTAGAGGATAGAGAGGTATGGCCTGTGAACGGAGTTCTCTGTAGGTATTGATAGTCATCTGATACATCTGAGGTGATTGGAATGGCGTTTGGGTCCCAGAGCTGTTTATCCAACATCAGCACCTGACCTTCTTAATGCTGTTACAATCAAATCCAATTTTTGTTTTGTGAAGTCCTCTCAGAAGACTCTTATTTTGACAAAATCATTTTAGGAACGTTAGATGAGCATGAACATCAGTTATAATGTGCAGCCCTACTCTCCTGCCCACATTGGAGTTCATATGGACTTTCTGGCCGTTATCATTGCTACCACTGTCATCATCATCCCTGTCCCACTACTGTCACCATCTCAGCTCACCTGAACATTACAACAACATCATATGATTATGATTTATCACACACTTAGAATTAGCAGACCAGAGGAGGGTGGGTCCCCCATGTGAGTCTGGTTCCTCCCAAGGTTTCTTCCTCCAGCTCTGAGGGAGTTTTCCCTTGCCACTGTTGCCGTTGGCTTGCTCACCGGGGATTAGGGATTAATGATTTGGTGTTTGTTATTACTGATCATGTAAAGCTGCTTTGTGACATCAGTTGTAAAAAGTGCTTTATAAATAGATTTGATTTGATTTTGATATGTTTAAAAAGGTTTATCTCTTGAACTTGTTTAAGAAAATAACAAGTTTGGGAAAATATCTAAATAGAGATTTTTTGATGTAATGTTGTGGCTACAATTTAAATTGTGATTATTTTCTATATTCCTCCTTAGCTTATTTTTTGCCAATAACAATAGAATTTAAATCTTTGTGGTTTGAGGCTTGACCCCTTCAATGTAGGGTTGCCAGATTGCCATAAGTTGCGGTTTTGATGTCAGTTTAGTTTAGCTTATCGGACGCTTTCTTAGGTTAAAATTCCCCACGTACAGTTTTTAAAACTATGTAGACGTACAATAAAGACGCAGTTCTTACTATCTGTCAGTAAATCTTTCAGGCTTAATAACTACACTGTTCTTCTTTAGGTTGGAACCCAGTGAGAACCTGGAGGAGAACCAGAGAAAGCTGCTACAGATCACAGACCGCTTTTTCCTGGCAATTATTAATTCCTCCAGCGAGTTCCCTCCACAGCTGCGCAGTGTTTGCCACTGTTTATATCAGGTACACCTTCTTCTTCTTCTTCTTCTTCTTTTATTAAAATCCTCGCTGCCTGGCGGATTGTACATCACTTTCACTGTGCCCCATCACCATGCTACAGCTTCTCTCACAGTGCTTCACAATTAACTCACACTCACTAAGCCTTCCTGTTCTATATATTCACATTTAAACCTTTTTTTAGTTGAGAGCACATTTGTCAGGTTTGGATAATACAGCCGCTCGCTGATTACTGCACTGCTCCATCTGGTGGTCGTCACTGAAAGTGTGTGCTCTCTCGAGTTTGCATGATTACTTAGTGTCTGTGTTCACAAGTCTCAGTCTAATTAAATACGGTCCTCACACAGTCAGGGATGTTTGGCTTTCAGGTGAAATTTCAGTAAGAACCTAAAATGCTCTCTAACCTTTACAGGTGAGCTTAAGGTGACGGTCTCTAAACTTTTGACTGCACATGTCCAGCTGTTCAGTGTTTCAGTATTTTTTACACAACTTGCTTCTCCAACAAGGAGCTTAACAGCAAAACTCACATCAGCTGTTTGATCCATGAATCCACCAATAAACATCCTGCTTCAGATAGAATTAGTATTTAAACTCCTCATCAGGCTGTTCACATTCTGACATCATCACACTGAGACCTCACCTAACACCTGATCAACAGGACCTCACCACTGTGAGGCTTCTGACAGGATGTCATTAGAGTGTCAGAGTGTCATCAGCAGGTTGTAACAGAGACACAGAGAGACTGGAAGAGTCACAGAAAGGCAAAGTGGACATCCTTTGGCCACATCCCACACTGATTCCCGCTTGTGAACAGTGCCCTGCAGAACCGGATGATGATTCCACACAACTCCAGCACATTTAAGAGAGGTGAGAGGCAGCAAGTGTCACCATTCAAAACTGTTTACATCAGCGTGGTCTGTGTGCTAGACGACCTGCAAGGATACCTCACCACAGCACCAGGCACAGGTGGCATCATCTTCATGGGTCAGGGAGCATTTTCGCTGGACAAGGGACCAGTGAGCCTCAGTGCTGTTCACTGATGTGAAAGTTGATTCACGATGAGCAGAAATGATGGAGACGTGAAGATGCTCTTCATCAGAGACTGTTGTCACCAGACAGGCTTTTGGTGATGGTGGTGTTAGTGTGTGTAGTCAATACAGAACTGCTCTACACTGTGTGACTGGTACAGTGACGAGCCCAGACTACTCTAATAACATCATTAATCCAGTCACTGTGCCTCTGCATGAACAACATAGCCCTCATCTTCATAGATGATGATGCTCCAGCTCATTGATGTGGCATCATTAGGGAACGACTGCTGGAGACTGAGGTACCTCAAATGGAGCGGCTCTTTCTCCAGACCTGCATCCCACAGAACACCTCTGAGATCAGCTGAGTCACCGTGTAGAGGCTCATAACTCTGTACCCCAGAACTTCAATGACCTGAGGACCCTTCAAGAAGAGTGGGATGCCATGTCTCAGCAGACAGTAAGTCCACTTGTGAACATCATGAGACGTCGTTATCAAGCTGTAATTGATGCTCAAGGTCACATGACCCGTTATTGAGACACTGACAGTGTTTGTTGGGGTATAAACACCACTGTTGTTGTCTTTTGTTTCAGTAAGTAGTTTGAGAGGAAATCACTGCATGCTTCTACTTAAATGCCCGAATTTCATGATATAACATCACTGTAGTGTGAACTTTTACATTTTCCATAAATTTCACCTGAAAGCCAAATATCCTTATAAATCTTATCAAACATTTCTAATTTTTTACTTTTAGATAAATAACCATCTAATTTAGTAGTGTTTAGTGAATCAGCTCTTCAGAACATTAGTTATTAGAGTAAATGCTAAAATGTCATTGACCTGTGTTTGAGCTGCTCAGATGGCGGTTAAACCTAAAGTCTGGCCAAAAATCTAAAGACAGAAATTTTTAACCTGTGCATGTGATGTCACTGTGGTTACACCCACTGAGTGTCGGCGTTACTGTTAGTCTGGTAGGTGGCACTGTTGGCTATAAAGTAGCCCTGGCTGTCTTAAGAGTTTTTCAAAATAAAAGTTGCATACGTGCCGACCTGTCTACATACACACTGGTGTCCTCATCACTTTAATTGCAAAATTAAATCCCACCTTGATTTGGCCACATATCAATGGACCACTGGTGCTTTGGTTCATTGGCACCCGGGGAGCAGTTTGGGGTTAGGTGCTCTGCCAGGGGATGGAACCGGCCAACCTTCCGTTCCAACTACCAGGCCACGGCTGCCCACGGTTGGCATATTGTGAGATGGGTGCCTTGCCACTTTAGATATGTCCTAAGTGGGAATCGAACCAGCAACCTTCAGGTCACAAGACCATGTGCTTAAACTCCAGGCCACAGCTGCACCGATAAAATTTACATTTTATTACCACATTATTGCTAATTTTAGCATTTGTTCACCATCTTCAGACACAGAACTCTAGTTGCCAGTTGACTGTGCACAGCCTGCTCCTCCTTTTTCTTCTATTGTTTAATATTTGCCTGATATAACTTCCTCTAGCCGATCTGAAACCCTCCTTCTGAACTGAGACCACTTCTTTTGGTGAAAAAATGTTGGTTCTTTGGTCCAGAGCATGATCTGAGGCACCTTTCAGACCTATTTAGGTTCTGACCAAGTCTGAAGGTCAAACAAAGTAGGTATGAAGGCTCCTTAAGTCAAGTGCAAATTTCTATTACTTATAAGCCTCTAAACTCCAGTGTGAAACTAAAGAAGCATATACAGTGGAATCTCGGTTATTGTTTGTCCTGGTTATCATATGATTCGGTTATCGTCAAACAAAAAACAAAAAGGTGTCCCAGTTATTGTTCATCTGCCCGGTTTTAGTCGTCGTAGATGAGACTCACTGCTAATTTCACGAAAACAAAGCATCCACCCATGTGTTCGTCATTCACCCACACATTCATCATTCGTTCTGGCTTTGTTTCAGTTGTTTTTCATTGATGACACTCAAAAGCTAAAACATGTCACAGTACAGCGACGGTGTGCAGCACTACTGCCTGAAAACGGGTGCGAAAACAAATCAGTCGAGAACGGGTGTACAAAAGAAAGGCTGCTGACTGGACCACACCAGCACTCTCTAAAACAGAGCGTAAACCTGTAAGAGTGATGTTGAATGTCCATTTATCCATTTCATTAGTCTTTTGTGTTTATTTCTCACAGTGTTCTGTATGTAACACTATAGTTATTCTGTATAAAATGTATTTTGGTCAATATTTTGTAGTGTCTGGAACAGATTAATTGGATTTACATTATTTCTTATGGGAAATATTGCCACTGTTTTCGTTCGTTTTTGGTTATCGGACACTTTAGAACAGATTTATGACGAAAACCGAGGTTCCACTGTATCTGATTTTAAGAAGGTTTGGCAGATCAGTAGTTGCATTAGGAATAAGGGTGGTAATTTTGATTTTTGGCCAAATAATGGCTTTAAGCAGTGGTTCACACTGTTTTTGTCTGAATCTCTTAGACATGTAGTGTTTGGTTAAAGGTGGAGTATTTGTTTTGGTAGTAAGAGCAGTGAAGTAACCAGGCTACAGCTATGCTCGTACAAAGCCTGTAGTATATGAGCAAGTTGAAATGGTCCAGCCTCTCATATCTACTGCCTGTTCTTTTCCGTTTTACTGTCTGTATGCATCTCTAAATAGCTCACCCTCCTCTCACACTCGTCACGTACCGCTGTACAAAGCTGCTGCACACATGCTTCATGTTCAGCTAAACTCTTCATCCTTTTACACTCACATCCTCAAAAAAAATCTCATCTCGCACCTTATGCTGCCTTCTGATTGAGTTTGTTACTCATTTGTGCAGGAAATGTAAACCATTTTAATGTCTGTGGTGTTAGTAAGCAGTTAAAGCTGTCTTGCAGATATGACCCATTACTCTGACCATCGGGCCTCAATCACCAACCATTCCTAAGCCTGGGACCTACCTACCTCAGGCGTGCCATGTGTAGCGTGGCCTGTGTGATGTATAGGCACATACCACTCAAAAATGTACACATTGCAGCTTGTCTGCAGTGGTGATGCAAATGGCTCAATGGCACGTTGGTCATTTCCTCGTTTCTACTCTTTTTCCAGAAAGAGTTTAAGAATAAGCTGCGACTAAGGACACTAACTGTTCATAACAATTCAAGTGTTCAGAATCTCTAAACTTTTGGGTGATTTTACCCCAACGTGACTAAACAAACTCAAAAGAAGCTCAGAGGGTGAGAAACAAGACAATGAGTCCAAGTTTAGCCCTTAAACAGGCAGGAGTGGAAGGCAAAAAGAGAAAAATAAGGGTAAAAAAAAAAGTTAACGATGAATGCACATGCAAATAATGAGATTTTGTATTCCTCTCTTTTTTATAACGTGTTGCAGACGTATTCAGTTTTGGTATTAAAATGTACAAAGTCAATTCAAAACAAATGAGCGAATAGCATCTTTGTATCAAAATTGCTAAAGACAGACTGAAATTTGCTAAATAATTAAATAATAAAAAATTTACTACTGTTCACTGCAAAAAAATGGTTTTATTTCTAAAGCTTAACAAATGTGAGTTGACAGTCTGTTTTCCTCAGCCACTGAATATTTGAGAGAGCTGTCAAAACTCAGGTGAGAGTTCTTTTGTTCAGGATCATCTCAGGCGAATGTCGCATGTTTTGGCGGGAAAATAAGCGCAGCTGTCTGACTCGAGCTGAAAAATGTGTCTCTGCTTATTTAAGCTCCTCTCACAAATATCTGAAAATATATTTTGATGAAACCTATAAATATTTGAACATTTCACCCTTCTTAGGTTCCCGGGGTATGTTTAGTCTACAGTATAATATTATAGAATTTTAATTACAGTCAAATTTAAGAACTAACACTTGGTGAATGAGGCCCGTTTTCTTTAAATGACCACCATTAGTGATCAGAACTAGGCATCTGAGTGCATCCTATCAGACTCAGGGGGCAGGGCTTATTTTGTACGCACCAGACTTTTATTCTGAAATGATTTATCAGTTTTAGGATCAGTTTTTAAGCGCAGTGGTCAAGTTCTATTAGAGAAGTGTTGTTTTTCACAGTTTGTGTAGTGTTGACTAGTGTCAAAAGGTTTATCAGTAGTTTCAGTAATATAAAAGCAGTTCAGCCACATAAATGTAAATAATGTCTAAATAATTTATTTTTTTAAAATAATTACTGAAAAAGTATTTTAGAATCATTTTTATTGCAATGTAAAAAAAAGAAACATATTATTTCAAGGCAAATAAATAGGTAAAAATAATGTAAAATAGGATATTTATATTAATCAATGATTAAATTATCCAATATTTTATAAAACATTAAAAACAAATTTTGCTCAATAATTTATGCTGTAAAATATTGTATACTATTATTGTTGTTGTTGTTATTATTATTTATTGTTATTATTATTATTATTATTATTATTATTATTAAAATACTGAATTTGCAGTTGGTGGAGCTTAATGACCTGTGAATGTAAACAACATATAAAGTACAAGGAGCACTTTAAACTAAAAATACCCTTATAAAGGTTTATAAATGGTTTGCATTTAATTTATTTGTGGTTATTAATTAATCACTTTGCAAATTATTCATAAGTAGCTATAATGCATAAACATAAAGGACATAATGCATTGCTTGCCAGATAGTGAACCCACAGTTATCTGCTTTCTTGCTGGCTATCATTTGCATTAGTCAACATTATATCTGTCAGCATCATCAGATATTTTAATAAGCTTGTATAATTTAACCACCGATAATGTTTTATTAGCCACAAATAAAAAATACATTTTATAAAGTCTTGGCAAAATTGTCATAACTTTCAGTCTGGTCTGCCCTCTTCATGTTAGTCACTATTAGTGCTTTTCCACCAACGAGAAACCGGCACCGTTCCGGTTTGCGAAATTAATTTTGAACCGTTGGGCACATTTTCACGAATTTTTAATTTGTGCTAGTTCATACACTCCTCCGTTATCTCATTTCTGTTGACTGCCGCTGGGCAGCGCCCTCTGTTGATGACGTATTCTTGATTCCAGTAGTGGAAAAATGGGCCGGTTCGCTGAAAAGCACCTATGTTCTTTTAAGTAAAAATGGAACCAGTTCAAGAACCAAGAGTGGAAAAGCACTATATTTGGCAACACTGCATCATTTTGTATTCTGTAATTGTAAAGTTATAGCTGCTAATTATTGATTGACAGGCAGCCGTGGTCTGGTGATTAGGGATGTGGTCTTGTAGGTCATGGCTGAAGTGTCCTTGAGCAAAGCACCGAACCCCCAACTGCTCCCTGGGTCCTGTGAATAGGGCTGCCCACCACGTTGGGCACATGTTCTCACAGCCTTGTGTGTGTGTGTGTGTGTGTGTGTGTGTGTTTCACTGCACAAATGGGTTAAATGTGTTGTGTGCAAATCACACTGCCTGAATCTGATCTAATTCATCATGTTTGACTTTTAATAACATTAATCAATATTTTAACCCTTCATAAACTTTTTATAAGGTTGTCTTTTTGTTAAGTGGCACCAAAACATCAAACAGCGTCCCCGTCTTTAGTTGACTGCACCAGAAAGTGTCTTACAGTGTAGCTCAGGTAGCTGGTAAGTAGTTACAGTACCCACTGGAAGAGAACCTAGTGCTTCAGTTTCATATCCAGATTGTGTGTGTGTGTGTGAGAACATTATGGCTGTGTTCGCTGTGCTCATTCTCTGTTGTGTAGCCGCTGCTGTGACCTCTCTGTGCCCATCTCTGCCCTGTAGGCTACTTGCCACTCCCTTCTGAATAAAGCCACTGTTAAAGAAAAAAAGGAAAACAAAAAATCCGTAAGTCTCCCAGAACTTTTTCTTTTTCCTAGCTTCCATTTTCTTGGGTTGAGTTTGTTCATTCTGAAAATCCGCAATTTATTTATTTATTTGTTTGTTTTTTTATTTATTTGTCTCAAAACATGTTTCATAAGCGACTCTGTGCACAATCCTGTTCACGACATGGCCTTACTAACCACTTACTAACTCTGAAGTCAGTGTTCAATCAGCGTAGCTCTGTGGATCATCAGCATCCTGACCCGGTCCGGTCTGGATTGGGATGTGATGGGTTAGCTCTGTGGTGTACTCTTGGGATTGGTCCAGCTTCTCCATCCATCTGTATCGTGTCATACAGATGCCCTTTACCCTTTTGTGTTTTGTCCGTTGCTGAGGACACGTTTCCTCTGCTGTGGTAATCTTTGCACACCAGGAGAACTAATTCAGACCAAGTCTGCGAGCAAAACGAGTGTCTGAGATTATTCAGCAAGTCCAGTTACTCTGCGTTTACACTGGTCCTGTGTAGCACTTGGCTGTTCTGGGGGTGTGTCCTGTAAAATCCAATTAATTTTTTTTTAATTATGACCTTAATGCCTATTTCCAATGTGGAACAAATTGATTGACTTGTTTGATTGACTTGATTGATTAATTGATTAATTGGCTTGATTGACTTGAATGGATTGATTGATTGATTGGCTTGATTAATTTTAACGTTAAATTAAGGAAATGTAATATGTAAAATGATCAGAGCTACAATGCAGATGAAACATATTGTCTGCACTTCAGTAGTGCTATTGTAAACGTTAGCTGTTTTCTGTACAAAGTAATAAAGTAAACACATCAAACTGCTTCACTGTAGACAGATAATGCAGGCAGGATACACATTTTTCTCTAGTCAAGGTAAGCTCACCATGCTCTGAAGAAGCACTTCAGCCGATAACAGTTCACACGAGCTCATATTAGCTAAGCTCGCGAACTAGCGCGCAGCTACGAATCTCCCGTTCCACCTTAAATGCTGCAGTAGTAGTGTTCAGCTCCGATGCGCTACAATGTCCTGCAGCACCATTTAAGGTGGAATGGGGGAAAAACGCTGCGCACATGAATATGAAGCTTCATCATGTTTTCTTTTCTTTGATGATTGAAGTTGTGTTTTCTCTTCTTGACGAGCATAAGAATGTTCCACCATCTTAGCAAATAAACCAAAAAACCTTTATTCTTGCTTCTCCTTCGTGTTTTTCTTCTTATTGAGGTATAATGTTTATTTCTTCTTCTTCTTCTCCTGTTTTATGTCAGCCAACGGTAAAACAAAGCTACAGCGCCATCGAATTTGAGCGGCCAATTCGTCATTACAACACAAACGGTTTTTGCCTCGTTTGTCCTTTCTGAACTACTGTAAAAACATGGCGATGCAACATGGCGGCCTCAGTCGGTGTTCGACCCGCGACCAATGTAGATATAAACAGCTTATTCTAAGGTAAAATAATCAAACGACTTCTTAGTTTATAATGATTAGATGTGTTTTTAATCATTTTTATTAGTGATTATCTTAAATTCTGCTAAAAGATAACCCGAAATATTACATACTGTACCTTTAAGTTGACTCTACTAGACAATGAATTGTGTGTCCTTTAAAGTTAAGCATCTATAAAGCATCACAAATGGCCAAACCAAATAGTGTTCCTGCAGATTTAAATGAGTAATGTTTTTCTTCTCTTGGGTTCATGTGTCTGACGAGTTTGGAGGGTAAATCTGTAGACTGGATGATTTTAGGTCATAATAAAAAAAACGGTGTCAAAAATGAATAATTTATCATTTTTAATGTGTTAACATGGACACATCCTATTTCAAATAGATGAGCTGTTGCTGCTGTCGTTCCATGTTGCTGAGAAAGGTTTGAAAAGTGAAAGTCTTTCTATTTTGATGCATTTCCCCGCTGGACCAGTGTAACTGCAGCCTAACATTAACCAGTTCAGTGACCTACATAATGTAATATTGGATGTGTCTCAAAGCTCATAGGTGCAGCCTTGGTCGACTGTGTTTCTTTTCTAAGGTGTCCTGTAGGCTAATTTGTAGAATCACAGTATATGTAAATACAGTGGAACCTCTGTTGTCATTTGCCCTGCTTATCATACAATTCGGTTATAGTCAACTTTTTTCAGGGACATTTTGTCCCAGTTATTGTTCATCCACCCGGTTTTAGTCATCGTGCCCATGTGACTCGCCGCTAAATTAATTCTGGCTTTGTTTCTCGTTGAGTTGAGTTTCTCGGTTTGTTCACCGAGTACGCCAGAAACGGACCTCTCCGGACGCATTTCCATACTCCAGGAATGTCACGGGACTGATTAATTGGATTTACATGACCTCTTATGGAGAATATTGCTTCAGTTATCATTTGTTTTGGTTATCATCATTCACTTTAGAACAGATTAATGATGAAAACCGAGGTTCCACTGTAAAATGTTTTTAAAGCCTTGCAGTCTAGTACGAGCATCTGGATTGTGAACTAGACTGCAGCCTTGACTTTGAGACAGCATTACTGTCTGAGCATGAAAGAAACAAAGTGTAGACGTCTTTACATTTAGCGGTTGCTTTATTCATTAGCTTTTAGCACTACTCCAGGTGTTAAGTGCTAAGCACCACTTTGATTTTGGATATTCTGTTGTAGACTGAGAGCATAAGAGGTGGATTAGTGGGGCTACACTTGGTGTGCAATGTTGATAACGCATGTGCTTGGTTGTTGAAACGTTGGGGTTGGATTAGTACTTTCACTACTCCTCATACAGGTTTGCATGTCCTGTGCACGGAGTCTTGAACATACAATTCATTGCAGTGATGGGAAAAGTGTATTCATCATTTTTACAGTGTTGGGTTTGCACATTTTGGCACATTGCATGATTGTTTCTGTCTTTGTGATCGATTACATCTCCAAACAAAACGACCATCCTGTGATGAATACTGTACAGCTATACATCAACAAAGTGTCTTTCGCTTTTTTTCATAATTTAATTCAAATTAAACTGTCATATGTACAAAAAAATCCATATTTTAAGCCTTTGGTTTGTTTTAATGTTGATCAGTATGGCTTATAACTGGCTGGTCCATCAGTCACAGTAATATGATGGTAGTGTTGGCACTGTTCAGCTGCTGGGTATCTCCGTAAAGCTCGTCAGCAGATGGAATCATGAAGTGCTCTAAAATCTCAACTGTGTTGACTTTTGGTTTGGATAAAAACACCCATAAGTGGACCAGTACCAGCAGATGAAATACCTCAGACCATCACAGACTGTAGAAACTGCACACTGGACTTCGGACACCTTGGATTCTGGTCCTCTCCAGACTCGAGGAGCTGATATACAAAGGAAAAACGAAAATGTTCACCGGAAAAGAGGACGTTGGAACACTGAGTAAAACATTTATGTTCATACCTATAAACCAAACTGATCAACATTTAAAACTTACTGTCACTTTACATGTAAAATAAAACGACTGCTGACTTTTTTGAATGAAATTATGACCAAAAATGTACCATTTATATCCCAATTTTCTGACCGTATATATGTGATTTATTTAAGAAATATCAGTCTTGGTAGCAGTGAGTACATGTAGAATATTTTACATGATTATTTTTTAAACATACATGCATTTGATTTGTCTCAAAACGTGATGAAAATATGGAGACATTTTACTAAAAACATTATTCTATTACATTTTTTTGCCCAATTTTTTGGAATGGTGTTTGGAAGCCCATTGACCCGCCCATTCGTTGGTTCTAGGAGGCTGCAGACTAGCACAAGCCTCCTCCGGTGCATGTGAAGTCAAGCTCCGCCTCTTTTCCAACTGATGCCGATACATCGGCACTGGGCAGCTAGGAGGAAAGCGCAGGATCCCCAGTTCTGATGAACCACCTGGCAGATGCCTGAGCCAGTTGACATTACTTAGTAGTGCTGTGGAGAGAGTGCCAGCTTGCATAGCCAATTTTGCTCTCTCGAGCCCCGGCTGCTGATGGCAAGCATCGGGATTGAAATTTCGCAATCCTCAGATCATAGCCACAGCGCCTTAGTCTGCTGAGCCACTCGGGCCCACTAACAACATAAAAACGTGATTGTACTAATTACAGGATTTTGTCTATTATGCATGTAGGAAACTACATTGTCTAATTTCGGAAAGTCGTACGTTGTCCAAGGTCAGATCGTGTAAGACTGTGGTGTGCTGTACTGAGTGGTTGTATGAAGTCTGTTTGTATTGGTATTGTCGTTATTCCTTCAACATCTTCCTCATACTAGGAGCAAACCTTATTCGACATTAATAATAAAGGTGTTTGTGCTTTTGATGGCTGTGTTGTGAGGTGGTTGGATGGCATATTCACTTGCATGTTTCCCATTATGCAAGGTGATGGGGCTGAACAGAGTGCCTTATTATGTTTTGCTCTACTGCACATTCACTGAGCAGTGTTTCACTCCGGTTTTCAGTCATTTCATACTTCCATTCATGGATTCTTTTTTTTTTTCTTCCCTCCATTTACGGTGAACACTGCAAGATGACTGTATGTACAGTGTCTGTCCATCTGATCTGTTCAAATAGGCTTTTTCTCATTACATCTGATTGTTTTTACATAAAAAGGTACGTTCACAGAGAGTTTTGCCATATGTTTGTTTAATTTGAACATCTTTGTGTCTTTCTGTCTCCTCTGTGTTGCATCTTCCATGCCCATTCCTTCACCCCCTCCACCTCTTCCTCTACACCCTCTATTGACATACAGGTGGTCAGCCAGCGATTCCCCCAAAACAGCATTGGCGCGGTAGGCAGTGCCATGTTCCTGCGCTTCATCAACCCAGCCATAGTGTCACCATACGAGGCCGGAATCCTAGACAAGAAACCCCCTCCTCAGATCGAGCGAGGCCTCAAGCTTATGTCCAAGGTAAGAGGTTTAGCCTTGTTTGTTCTCGTCATAGAGATGCGAACTCCTCACCTATTCACAAAATGACATTTTTAGATCAAAACAAGTCACCCACCAGTATGAAGATCAGAGATGGATGTATCTATTGAGCAGTAATGGACAATAATCTATAATCTCAAACTCTGCACTTATGAGGACAGTGAACAAAGTAACGACTCATTTACAGGCACATCTACAGGCAGTCTAATCAGTGTAGCTGCTGTAGAACAATGTTAGAGC
>BRDA01000834.1:50607-72398 GCA_036984385.1 Crenuchus spilurus
TCTGTGTCTCTGTCTCTGTGTCTCTGTCTCTGTGTCTCTGTCTCTCTGTCTCGCTCTCTCTGTCTCGCTCTCTCTGTCTCTCGCTCTCTCTGTCTCTCGCTCTCTCTGTCTCTCGCTCTCTCTGTCTCTCGCTCTCTCTGTCTCTCTCTCTGTCTGTCTCTCGCTCTCTCTGTCTCTCTGTCTCTGTCTCTCGCTCTCTCTGTCTCTGTCTCTCGCTCTCTCTGTCTCTGTCTCTCGCTCTCTCTGTCTCTCTGTCTCTCGCTCTCTCTCGCTCTCTCTGTCTCTCGCTCTCTCTCGCTCTCTCTGTCTCTCTCTCTCGCTTTCTCTCTTGCTCTCCCCATTAGAGATGCGCCAGTGTCAGCATCTGATTGTTTTATGCAGGTACAGTGGTGCTTAAAAGTTTGTGGAAGTTTTCAATTTTCTGTATTTCTGTGTAATTTTGACCTAAAACTTCATCACACTGTCACCTGAGTCCTAAAAGTCAATAAAGCATCAAGTAGATGAATTATATCCAAATTCTAAAGGAAAAGGATGTCACTTTGCAAAAGTCTAGATCACGTTGGATTAGAATTGACAAGCATTTATTTGTGTTTATATAATATTAATACAACGTATATACTTTAGCACAATAATTCAACATCATCTAAAAAAAAAAAAAAAATATCAACAGCGATAAATGCCCAATTAAATATTGGTTTAAAAAAATCTTCTCAAATATATGTACAAAAATGTGTTTACATTAAAAGCCTCGTTACTCACTTCCTATCAGATTTGACTATCTTGACGGCTCACATCATCACACATGCACACATTGATACATTTATGCACATCACCTCTGTCAACAGCCATAAAAAGCGTCATTTGTACAGGGTTGCCAGGTTTGCGTTTTTTTTTCTACCAAATTGGGCTACTTTGAAAATACAATTCGCAGGTAAAACTTATATATTACTGTTATATAAAACAGTCAGGGAATAATTTTCGGGAATAGTCTGAATGAAACGGCCTTAGCAGAGAAGGTAAGTGTATTTAAAGATTGATGAAGCTTGTTGAAGTTAAACCAACGTCTTAAACTAAAAGCCAGTCTGTGGTAGGTTACACAAGTTCAAGTTCAAGCATCACTTTACTTTGAAAACTGATCTTTTTTTTTCCTTTTCTGGTTAGCGGTTGCTGGTGTGGAAGTGGTTTCCCATCTCACAGAGTTCATGCTAGCGGTGGAGCAGGAGCAGTATCTAGAGCTTTTGTTTGCGAAAGATCTACATCCTCAAATGCTGGAGCAGGTTGAAGGGCTGGATTGTTCTCCAGGGTTGGAGGTGGAGCAGCTTTATCTACAACCTTTGTTTGAGCAAGATTTACATCCTCAAACGCCGGAGCAGGTGGATGGGCAGTATTCGTCTCCAAGGATGGAGGTGGAGCGGCGTTGTTTTCAGGTTTCGGTTGGCTATTCTCATGGGTCTCTGGAACAGTGGTCACTTTCACCGTCTTGGACTCTGGAGAGACTTCAATAGTCGCAGCTTCATTGTCTGTCTGGATCTGGTCCTGTTCCGCTACTGGGTTCACTTTCTGCTCGTTCTTACCAAACGTGCTGTTCTCTACAACTTCATTCAGCTGAATATCCTCCTGAACTACCTGTGAGAGCCTTTGAGAGAGCCTCTGGGGGAAAAACGAATAGAGGGAGATGCTTTTGGTGTCGCGTTGGTGGAATGGACCGTTTTCACCTTGACCGGACAGGTTAGGCTGGGCATCGCCTTCAAGGAATGGTGAGGGACCGGCCCAGTCAGGGTTCACCAGCTGCTTCTTCTTCTGTTGACGTTTTCTTACTAAGATGCATGCAATTGCTATGAACATTAGAACGAAAGCGCTGCCAATCAGAGCTGCCACTACGGAACCTGTGTTCTCATTGTTTGTGCCTGTTCTTGTCTGAGTGACGAGAGGGGTGTTGGGTATAGTGGTGGAGAGTTTTCCACGTGTAGTTGTTGTTCTTGTTGTTTTAATATCCTTTCTAGCTGTGGTCACCATCTCTGTGTTAATGGTTGAGACGAGGCGAGTGGTCAGGCCAGAGGAAGTGACTGAGGTCTTGGTCACCTCATTTGTTGTTGAAACTGTGGTGGCGTGAGCTGTGCCATTTGTTTGACCTTTGCCAGTTTGGTATGAATTACTTGTATGTGGTTGTGTGTGACCTGTGCTTGAGGAGGCCTCACTGGTACCTTGTGAAGTCATCTTTGTCTGAGGAGCCGTTGATTCATTCTTGGGCTTCGTACTGATGACTTGAGTAGTTTGGAAATGACTCAGGCTGGTCTGTGGGTTGTGGAATGTCTCTGTAGATCTTGAAACTGTGGTCGCAAGGGCAGCGTCATTTGTTTTGCCTTGACTAGTGTTCACAGAGGTTTGGGTTGAATTACTCGTGTGTAGTTGTGAATGACCTTTGTTTGAGGAGGCAGCACTGGTGCCCTGTGAAGTCCACGTTGGCATCTGTTCTTTTGTCTGAGGAGCTGTTAACACTTTCTCAGCCTCAATTCTAATGACTTCTTGGGTAGTTTGGAAATGACTCGGGCTGGTTTGTGGGTCGTGGAGTGTGTCTATAGATCTTGAACCTGTGGTGGCAAGGGCAGCGGCGCTTGTTTCACCGGGATTTGCATTCACAGAGGTTTGTGAATAACCGGTAGTTGAGGCGGCATCACTGGTGCCCTGTGAAGTCCACGTTGGCATCTGTACTTGTATCTGAGGAGCTGTTGACACTTTCTCAGTCCTGACGTCTTGAGTAGTTTGGACATGACTTGCATTGGCCTGTGGGTTGAGCAATTTCTGTGTAGATCTTGGAACTCGTTTGGAAAGAGGAGTGTCATTTGTTTCACCTTTGCTTGTTTGGTATGAATTACTTGTACGTATCTCTGGATGACCCGTTTTTGAAAAGGCAGCATCTTTTGTCTGAGGAGCTGTTAAGACTTCCTCAGTCTTAGTTCTCATGAACATTTGAGTAGTTTGGACGTTACTTGTACTGGTCTGTGGGCTCTGCAGGTTCTCTTTAGATCTTGAAAGTGTGGTGGTAAGAGCTTCATTTGTTTCACCTTGGCTAATATCCACAGAGGTTTGGTCTGTATTACTTGTGTGTAGTTGTTGAGCACTGGTGCCATGTGAAGTCGACGTTGGCATCCATACTTTTGCTGCTAACACTTCCTCAGGCTTAACGACTTCTTGAGTAGTTTGGACATCGGTCATTGGGTCGGGGAATTTCCCCGTAGATCTTGAAACTCTGTTGGCAAAAGCTGCGTCGCTTCTTTCGCCCTTTCTTGCTTGGTATGAATTACTTGTATGTAGCTGTTCACGACCCATTGTTGAGTTGGCAGCACTGGTGCCTTGTGAAGACCACTTTGGCATCTGTACTTGTATCTGAGGAGCTGTTGACGTCTTCTGAGGCCTGGTTTCTTGAGTAGCTTGGACAGGACTCATTTGGGTCTCTGAGTTGAGTAATCCTGAGGCTACCATTAAGTTACTTGTTGGACTGTTTGGGTTACTGGCTGTAAGATGTATGGTTATTGGAGGCTTATCTCCAATGACAATGTTCTCATGTGGTAGAACTGTACTCTGTTGTAGTGGTACACTTCGAGAAAAGTCCTTGGAATGTGGAAATGATTTTCGTGAGGTGATTCTACGCACCGCCGGACTCGGTCGTGCAGGGTGTTGGTCCTGTAAGAGCCTTGTGAAAGAAGAACCATCATCTTTAAACCTCAACTCTCTTGTGGTCACACCATGTTCCTCTGTTGTAGAAGATGCATGAGCTTCATGCTGCGTGGAGGCATTTGGGCTGAGGGTTATAGCGGCATTTTCTTTCAGTATAAGAAGCAGGACTATCGTGAATGCACTGATAATGGTCATCGTGATGTGCACTTCTTAGGTGGTATCTCCTGAAAAGGTCCAGACAAATGTCAATTTTAAAATCCAGCTCTTTCAGGAAGAGTAAGCAAGTTGAAGCAATGGGTAGGCGTTGTGAAATGTTCCCCATTTGAGCTCGTTTCAAGACAAGCCAAGCTAAATGGTCCTTTATATGTTGTCTATGTTTCAATGGAGCTTTTATGTAGTCATGATTAGTTACAGAGTCTTTGATGCTATTGATTTATGCTTTAAAAACACAATCATGAACAGAGACTATTTCGGATTATGTGGGTATAAAAACCAGATGCCATCAACCTAAGATACATTTAGAGAAGTAAGCCAAGTGATGACATTGCCTTAGACTACAGTACTCCACAAAAATGTTACACTTACCTCTCGTCATTTAGTTTTAAGTCCAAACGCTCCTGTACGGCTGGATTTAAACAAGTATTCGTTCAGATAGGCGGCCGTGTAGCCCCTGTTGAGGGCTGTGACAGAGCGGGAAGCATTAATCTCGTTGAATACGGAACTTTCACGTTTCACTAACAGGAAACGAGAGCTGTGAAACCACTGCTTTTTCTTCTCTCCAGTCAAGACTACTCTGACTAAACACTCACTGTTATATATAAAAAAAAACAGTGCACATGCACAGTATGGGCGTCCAGGCTATGCATTTAATTATTTTTCCTTTTCTCCAACTTTTCCATCTGATTCTACTACTGTGGAAAACTAAAAGTGTCATTTTTATCAAGATGAGCTGATATTTGGGGTCAATACTCAATCAAACTAAATCAGATTTATTGTAAATGTACAGGGTTTAGACAATGAAAGTGAAACAGCTGGTTTTAGACCACAATAATTTATTAGTAGGTGTTGGGCCTCCTTTTGCAGCCAATACAGGGTCAATTTGTCTTGGGAATGACATATACAAGTCCTGCACAGTGGTCAGAGGGATTTTAAGCCATTCTTCTTGCAGGATAGTGGTCAGGTCACTACGTGATGCTGGTGGAGGAAACCGTTTCCTGACTCGCTCCTCCAAAACACCCCAAAGTGGCTCAATAATATTTAGACACAAAGACTTGCTGTCTTGGTCACAGATGCTCCAGCAAGACGTGCAGCAACAATTTGTCCTCTTTTGAACTCTGGTATGTCACCATAATGTTGTGTGCATTGTAATATACTATATAACTGTGCTCTTACCTGCTAACTGAACCTTCACACTCTGCTCTTACTGGTGCAATGTGACATTAATGAAGATTGGCCACCAGACTGGTCCAATTTAGCCATGAAACCTCCCACACTAACATGACAGGTGTTACAGTCTCATTGTCTAACCTCTGTAACTTTTACTAACAGGTCAGTAAACAGTGCTGCTTAGTTTATTTACTGTAATCTCAACATTTCCTGACTTTTCTGTTTTTAAGCTTTGCTATTGAATATTCATTACATCTCACATTTTGAACTGCGGATCAAGCGTTTGTGATGCTGTTGATGACTCGGATACAGTCAGTCACAGTGAGCATCACAGCTCTACTCAACAGTTTAGTTGGTAATAAAATGGTTAGTTGGTTTCTGTACTTTGACGTCTGTATAAACTGGTAATAATCGTGACGATCTTCGCTTGCATTCGCACATCCACCTCGTTATTTACACTCGTTGTCCATTTGATCAGCTCTACAGTGTATGTAGATGCAGACGAGTCCATCTGTTTGACCCTGTTCTTCAGTGGTCAGGACCACCATAGAGATGGTACTATTTGGGTGGTGGATCATGCTTAGCACTGCTGTGACACTGTAATGGTGGTGGTGTGTTAGTGTGGATGGTCTTCCTGTGCGAGCCATCAGGCACCTGCAGCTGATCCAGAATCTTCAATCAGCCCAAGTTCTCTCACATCACTGCACTGCTGTGTTCACTTCACTGACTTCCTGTCGCTGCTCACATCAGATTCTAAACCCTGATGCTCACCTACAAAGACTGGACCAGCACCTCTCTACCTAATGGTAGTGACCAAGTCTCGAGTCACTCCTCGAACCCTTCAAGCTTCTAGTGCAGCTCGGCTTGACCCGCCATCCTTCAAGACATGTGGAAGACTGGCATCAACACTCTTCTCTGTCCTGGCACCCAGGTGGTGAACAAACTCCCACTGGTTGTTCTAACAGCAGAGTCCCTCACAGTCTTCACACACAGACTGAAGAGCATCTCTGTGTGCAGCACTTAAGCAGCACTAGTTTAAACTCTTATTGTAAAGCTCTTATATTGTGTATAATTGTGTATCTTTACTTCTTTCGAGGTATCAGTGATGGTTTAGTTCTAACAGTGTCTGAACTGAAGACTAGTCTGGACTCTAACCTGTCTGTACTAGCTGAGATCATTCTCTTAATGTAAACAAAACACTGTTATACATCAGTCTGGATAAGAGTGTCTGCCTAATGCTGTAAATGTATTAGACACACCTACCTTATTAGTCCACCTTGTACATGTAAAGTCAGAGGCAGCAGCTCAGCACAGTGTGTGTTGGTCCTCTTGTCCTGACGCTGTTGGCTGGTTGGTGCACCAGCAGTGACACTGAGGTGTTTAAATAACATCAGCAGCTCTGACACACCACCACCACCTCTGTCTCACTGAGAATGATCCACCAGCTCTGTGGGGGGTCCTGACCGATGAAGAAAGTCTTCAGGGAAGCTGACGGACTACAGTTTGAACTACAAAGTGCTCCTGTATGCTCAATGGAGCTACAGGTGGTCATAATGATGTGGCTGTACATACACACATTCTAGTGCTTCTAAAAAATTAGAATATTGTGAAAACGTTCATTGTTCAAAATTCCAGTTAGTAAAGTGTCATATATTTATAATATATATAATATTTACATTAAGTCTTTTTTTGTTTTAATGTTGATCAGTGTGGCTTATGTAATATAACCCAAAATCTCACATAATTAGACTATTTAATTATTTAATTAATGAATTAAAAACATGAAATTATGAGCACAAATAAACTTTCACCACTTTCTCATATTTGGACATGCATCCATTCCCTGTTGACATAAACACAGCGTGCACACGGGACTCTTTGTGATTAGCATTAGTTTTATTTTGGTATGGTGAGAGCACATTTTTAAGCCTTTAAGGAAAAGGAACAGACTGCAGGTTGATGGCTTGTCTGGTACACGTGAATACACAGAAACAATATAACAGATACCTGATGTACACTTTTACTGTTGTAGATTAAAAACGTTCTGAGATTAAAGGCTTTTCTAGAAAATAGAACGTAAGACAGATCTTGGCCTAATATGTTTTTTAGTCAGTATTACATTAGCAGAGGATTATTTACAGTTTGGTTACATTAGATTATTTGTATGAATTTACAGAATTTACCCGTTATTTCACAGAGCCGGTCTTATGTTTGCATTATGTGGTGTCCCACAGTTACATTTACAGCTTTTAACACCAAATTATTTGCTATATTTCTTTAAACCACACCAGAAGTACAGTTTCAAAGCAGGAGCTTCCTTAACAGGTTACAAATACAGTGTTAGCTTAATTAATTTAACAATTATTTAACATAAAATGGGTGTGTCACTTTAAAAAAAATTTGCATTGCAGTGAATTTTATGTCACATTATGTACTCTTATGCTTAGCATCTTCCAGAAAGCATCCCGCAGCTAAAATCTTCCTCTCAAACCATATGAAATAAAATTAGATCTCAAGTACCAGTCAAAAGTTTGGACACACCTTCTCAATTCAATGCTTTTACAGTTTAGTCATCCAGACTCTGAGTGAACACATAAGGAATCATGTAGTACACTTAAAAGTGATAAACACACCAAAACATGTTTTAGATTTTACTTCAAAGTAGACACACAACTGATGTGTCAAACACATTAAGAGGCAAGAAATGCAAGTCATGAACTCTTGACAAGACACAGCTGTTAACTGAAAGCCATTCCAGGTGACTACCTCATAAAGCTGACTGAGAAAATGCCAAGAAAGCTGCATCTAAGCCAGAGGTGCCTACTGTGAAGAATGTACAATATAAACATTCTGGTTTGTTTACTTGTTTGTTTACTAAATAATTACAGATGTGTTTATTCATAGTTTAGATGACTTTAGTATTTATCTACAATGCAGAACATTTTTAAATCATTAAAAACACTGAATGTCAAGAAGGTTTCCAAACTTTTGACTGATACTGTATGTATCTATGGTTAAGACCAGTCATCCTCTAACCTGTTAACATGGCATGTATGTAATCTCACACCATCAGAGGCATGTCCTCCAGTTCCTTAATAGGCTCTATGTAGGAATCTCTGGAGGTGGAGGTTTGCATTGCAGCAGGAGCGCTCTCTACCTCCATGTTTGTGGTGCTGCTTTGTTGCTGCACAGGCTCCTCCACTTCTTCTTGCACCTCCTCGTCCTCTGCGTCGGTCCTGACCTCCTCTAGTAGGAGGTTGGTCTCGCATGGTCCTACAATGCCTCCCTCGATGGTCTCAGTGCCCCAGTAGCCTGTTCCACTAACCAGGTCCACGTTACTGCGGGAAGGACGCCGGGTCTTGCATTTTCGCTTCAAAGCAATGACCTTACAGGTCAACACCAAGGTAGATATTAGCAGGAGGAGGATGAGAGCTCCGGAAGATGTGGCCACTATAAATGCAATATTGGGGTCAATGATGCAGGCTTTTGAGCCCGCCGCAGGGGACACAGAGGCTGGAAAGTCTGTCTGGTTCTGGGTATTATCTGTAGTTAACACAATGGAAGTGCTCTCTAGAAGCCCTGTTGTAGAAGACATCGCCATACCTGTATAAATGATGAAAGCGCAGGTTAAAGCGAGTTAGGGACTGAATTTTGGTCATTTTGCTATGTCATAGCATGTCTAGGCATCTGCCTTTGCAGTAAAAGTCTTAGAGGTTTAAACTCTCTGGAGTCAGTGTTCCCAGCAGTGGGATATTAACAAAATTCAGTAAAAATGCTTATTTATCTCTTCAATATTTTTTTCTAGAAACAAAACTAAACATACCCCGGAAACCTTGTTTTTAGATATTTGTGAGGAGCTTAAATAGGCAAAGACACATTTTTCAGCTCGAGTCATAGCGTCTGCTTTTTTTTTTTTTCATTCATATGTTAATGACATGGTAATTCCAGACATTCCATTGGTGGATTAGCGGCCGTGGAATGTGAACCAAACAAAGACCTCTCACCTCATTGTTCACACCTATCTCAAATATTCAGTGTAGGCTTAGCTGCCAAGTGTCAGCTCACATTAGTTAAGCTTTAGAAATAAAACCACATACAATGTCTAAAATCTGTAATGAGCTCAAAAGTCGTGGCTAGAAATAATTAGATACAATATCTCATTATAATATCTCATTACAATATATCAGCACATCTGAAAACAGGTTTTTGTAAAGTAAGTTTAGAGCAGATTTAATCAGAATATAGATTTATGACACTCTTACTGTTCTGACTCTGTTGTTGCTGAGTTTGTGCTGAACAGAAGCCTGTGTAACACTTTGGGGAAAATCATTTTAGATGTGTGTAACTTGTAAAAAGTCAGGGCGTGTCAGACAACATCAGTGTGTCTGAAACCCCCTCAGACTTCAGGAGGTTAAAGATTAAAATAATCCTGAGGTGTATAATAATTGACTAATATTTAATATGTAAATAAAATTATCATTTACTCATCCTGGTCTTTAATACATAACTAAAATTTAGCATAATTGATTATTTACCTGTGTCGAGCTTTGCTGGCAGTGCTTGTCGAGAAGGTGAGAGATGGAGTGTGTGATGATGAACAGAGCCAATAACAGCAGCAGACAGATGCAGTTTTGGTCACTTCCTGCCCATCGTCTGCTAGGGTTTTTTTGGGGAGTCCTTTAATTTAGAAACGTCTTACTTGCAGCTGTGAGAAAAACACAAGAAGCTGAATGTAAACGACTACACACACACTTTGACCTGTAATGAACGAGTCATGTAATGTTTCTGAACATGTAAAAAGGTTAAACTATAATGAAGGAGTTTTTTAAAGGTATGTGTGACACGGATGATGGTGTATTTGTGGTTGTGGTTGTACTTGATATATTTCTACCTGATTGTACAGCAGCTTTCCTGAGCTCAAGTAAAAGTTTAAATATACAGTTCTAAGAAAAATATTTCAGAATAAATTGATTGTTAAATGTTCTGATCATCAAGTCACAGCAATAAACAAACACGGTCTGCTTAAACTAATACAAACAATTGTTTTCTTGTTTTTATTGAACACATGAAAAAGTTTTGTATTAATTTTTTGGAGTTTAATGTCTCTGAAATGAACACATAGGAGTTAAATAAGAACTCATGGAATCAATTTATAGACAAAAATGTATCTAAACTTTGGACACAAAGCAGCTCCTTTGCTTTTCACTTCATCCCAAATCAGCTGGATGGGGTTTAAATTTGGAGACTGTGCTCCACTCCATGTTTTCAAGCTGACCATCTTGTTGTTTTGTCCTGAGGTAGTTCTGGCAGAGCTTGCACTGATGTTTTGCTGCAGGTTGAACCCCTGACCCACTAGGGGCATACCCGAAATGTTCTAAAACTGTTTACTGTTTCTTTCAGCTTGAGTCACAGCTGCGCTTTTTTTCATTCATATGATAATGACATGGTAATTCCAGATATTCCATTGGTGGAATATGAACCGAACAAAGACCTCTCACCTGATTGTTCACACCTATCTCAAATATTCAGTGTAGGCTTAGTCGCTGAGTGTCAGCTCACATTAGTTAAGCTTTAGAAACAAAACCACATACAATGTCTAAAAACTGTAATGGAATCAATTTATAGGCCAAAATGTATCTAAACTTAGGACACAAAGTATCACCTTTGCTTTTCACTTTGTCTCAAATCAGCTGGATGGGGTTTAAGTCTGGAGCCTGTGCTCAACTCTATGTTTTCAAGCTGACCATCTTGTTGTTTCCAGAGGTAGTTCTGGCAGAGCTTGCACTGATGTTTTGCTGTAGGATGAACCCCTGACCCACTAGGGGCATACCGAAATGTTCTAAAACTGTATGTTTACTGTTTTTTTCTTTGTATTTCCAGAGAAAAATTGTAATGTAAATTTCACGTTTAGCATCTCAAAGAAATTAATTCCAGATCAGGTCCAGGCTTCACTTCTCTGTTGCTTTCCTTCAGGTTTAAAACTGGACAGATCAATGGCGACCTTCTAATCTACCACGTGCTGCTGACCCTCAAGCCGTACTATGCCAAGCATTATGAGATAGTAGTGGACCTCACTCACGTTGGCCCAAGCAACCGCTTCAAAACGGACTTCCTCTCCAAGTGGTTTGTTTTTCCTAATTTTGCGTATGAGAACGTGGCTGCGGTCTTCATCTACAACTGCAACACCTGGGTGCGGGAGTACACCAAATACCACGAGCGACTGCTGACTGGACTCAAGGGGAGCAAGAAGTTATTGTTCATTGATTCGCCTGCACGACTCGCCGAACACGTAGAACCTGACCAGCAGAAGCTTCCCGCTGCCACCCTTGCCCTGGAAGAAGACCTCAAGGTTTTCCATAATGCTCTTAAGCTGGCTCACAAGGACACTAAAGTGTCTATCAAGGTAATAATCCTCCATGCCCAAAACAAAGAGAAATCCTTTTCAGGTCTTGATTATAAAGAGCTGAAGGTCTTTTTCTCACATCTGCTTTCATCCAGGTGGGCTCCACAGCTGTGCAGGTGACTTCAGCGGAGCGTACCCGTGTTCTGGGCCAGTCGGTCTTCCTCAACGACATCTACTATGCCTCTGAGATTGAGGAGATCTGCCTTGTGGATGAGAACCAGTTCACTCTGACCATCGCCAATCAAGGAACACCTCTTACCTTCATGCACCAGGAGTGCGATGCCATCGTTCAGTCCATCATCCACATCCGCACGCGTTGGGAGCTCTCGCAACCAGACTCCATTCCTCAGCACACGAAGATCAGGCCTAAAGATGTACCTGGTACCCTGCTCAACATTGCCCTTCTCAACCTGGGCAGTTCTGACCCAAGCCTGAGGTGAGATTCACATTGACCATGGCAGTCTGGACATTCTTCTGCTCTGTGGCCTATGATAGTCAGGGATGAATGGGCCAATGCAGATCTTATTGTAACAATGGGCCTTTTATTAGCTTTGTCTTTGTTGTTTTGAGCGGATTAGAAATGCTAATGTGTGTCTTTAGTTCAGATGGATGCCACTTGAACATGCCATCCTCTGGACAATGAAAATGAGTTACTTGAGAAACAAGAACCTTTGATAAAAGCGCTTCGGTATCAAAAATGTATTTCGGAACTTATAGGATAAAGAAAACGCCACATCTAGAGATCTGTCTTATACATTAAGTGTCTTAATGATGATGTTTACATGACTTTGTATGTTTTGTGGGCAGGTCAGCAGCATACAACCTTCTGTGTGCCTTAACCTGCACCTTTAACCTCAAGATTGAAGGGCAGCTCCTGGAGACGTCAGGATTATGCATCCCAGCCAACAACACTCTTTTTATTGTGTCTATCAGCAAGACTCTAGCAGCCAATGAACCCCATCTGACCCTGGAGTTTCTGGAAGAATGCATCTCCGGATTCAGCAAGTCAAGTCAGTGATACGTGCAAAACTTACTTCACATTGTTCATATTCATGGTGACTGTTTAGTTTGTACCTATTGGCTCTCTTTGCTGATGTTAGTCTGTTGTGGGATTTCAGGTATTGAACTGAAGCACCTGTGTCTGGAATACATGACTCCATGGTTACGCAACCTGGTGCGCTTCTGTAAGCACAATGATGATGCCAAGCGTCAGCGTGTCACTGCCATTCTGGATAAGCTCATCACCATGACCATCAATGAGAAGCAGATGTACCCCTCAATTCAAGCTAAGATCTGGGGCAGCCTTGGTCAGGTATGAATGCTCTGTCAGCAGTGTTGAAATGTGATGTTGCTCAGTGGGCTAAGACGCTGACACTATGACCAGGCAGTTGCGAGTTTCAATCCCGGTATTGCTGTTCGCCATCGACAGCCGGAGCCTGAGAGAGCAAAAATTGTCTGTGCTTTCTCTGGGTGGGTAGATGGCGCTCTCTCTCCATCACTTTCACACTACAATGTCCGCTGGCTCAGGCGTCTACCGATTGGTCCATCGGAGCTGGGGATCTTGCGCTTTCCTCCGAACGTGTTGGCTCCCCAGTGACAGTGTATCAGCGGTAGTTGGAAAAGAGGCGTTGACTGGCATCACACGCATCAGAGGAGGCTTGTCTTCACCTTCCTAGAGTCAGGGACATTGCAGAGTGATGGGGAGAGTCCTAATTGATGGGATGAGTTAATTGGCTACTACTACATTGGGAGGAGAAAAATTATTACCTTATTAACAGGTCTGTCTTTCATTCTCAGATATCAGACCTGCTGGATGTGGTGTTGGATAGTTTCATAAAGACCAGTGCTACTGGGGGCCTGGGATCCATCAAAGCTGAAGTAATGGCTGACACAGCTGTGGCTCTGGCTTCAGGAAATGTCAAATTGGTGTCCAGTAAGGTAGGTCTCGTGTTTAAATATTGTTAGTGCACTTGTTACGTTGGTGTTTGAAAGTTTGTGAACCCTTTAGAATTTTCTGCATAAATGTGAGCATCAGATTGTCTCACGTTCTAAAAGTGGGTAAAGAGAACGAAATAAAGCAAAAATATTAGACCTGCTTACTTACTTAATGATGAAAATGAGCCAATATTACATGTCTGAGTGGCAATAGTATGTGACCCTTTATTATAAGTAGTATGTTGGATGTCTGTACAGTGGCTTAGATTATTCTATTTTATTCCAAACTGTTGCTCAGTCCTGCACATCATCTTGTTAGGTTTTTGTAAAAAAAAATTTGGATTAAGAACTTTCGGCTCCATTTGTACACAATCTGACTGGGGATTGATGGAGTCCAAACTCTTTAGAGATGGTTTTGTAAACTTTCCCAGCCTGAAGATCAGACTTTACTAGATCAGTTCTTTATATAAAACAAGGCACTCACTCACTCCTGACTGTCATTCTGTTGATTGGCTCTGCTGAGCCTGAATGTTTATATTTTTAACACTCAGGATCATTTTCCTCAATAAATAAATGTCAAGTTTATGGACTTTTAGGAGGGGTGTGACAATCTGATGAATTTTTAGGTCACATTTATGCAGAAAAGTAGACATTTCTATACATTTAAGCATCACTAGTCGCGTTTCCATTGCAGTTTTGTGCAAAACTTTATTGATATTCTGTTTTGTTGAAAAAACAATTCGACAAAAGTTTCACAGTTGCGGTGTTTCTATTTAATGTGAAATACTTTTATAAAATCACATGTGAATATGTTTGTTCTGGCGATAAGTCATTACAAACATGGCGGCAGTGGATGTAAACACATACTTCAGCTTTATACATACTGCTACCACAGCACTAGTGCTCATCATCAGCCATCAGAGGAGACGGCGACTTATCGAGGCTTTGGAGAGACAAGCCCCTTATACTTGGGAGCGGCTACGTATGCGGCGTTTTTGGGAAACTGTAGTCGATGATTTTACAGAAGAGCTGTGGACTCAACATTTTAGAATGACACACTCAACTTTTAATGAACTTTGTGATGCTGTGAGATCTCTAGTGGAGCAGCTGCACATTGTCCAAGGATTCTCCTCGTTATTCCAGATATGCAGCGTCATCTTCATCCTCGCACTTTCTGTTGTTGTCTTCTTCGTCGTCTTTTTCACCAATAGAAACGTCCGGTTGTTGATCACGTGACTCCCTAAATGTGAAAAAAGTCTGTTCGAGTGTTTCCATTACACTTTTGCGATATAAACCAATTTCGATACGACTGAAAAACCACCTCATCTTAGCGCAAAAGACTTTTATCCAAAAACGTGAGTTTTTTCAAAATTGTCCTGTTTCCATTCAGCACATTTTTATTCGCAATTCTAATTGGCGATATTTCAGGGTCAATGGAAACACGACTAGTGTAAGAGCAGATAATGCATCTGGTTACTGATTTGTGTTCTGGGCCTTCACTAATAGACCTGCCTGTTCCTCAGTATTAGTTTCATGCTGTATCCACAACATTTTTCATGGTGATTTATCAATTATTTATTTCCTTTAATACAAAAGCCTTCAGAAATGGTCACTTTGAGAGACCTACAGTGACGTAAGAGATGTATTTAATTCATTCTAAAAATATCTAATAAGGTTTAATTAAGGCAGTACACAGATATAAGCAGCCAAGCTGTAAGCTAAGCTGACTTAGTTTGTCATAAATCCATTCTACCGACTCCTGAAATGGAGGTTGACTTACTTTGCCTTTTGTGCTCTGAAACCATTTCTCTTGTAGCTTCACTGATCTTATCCAGCTTCACTCTGCTACTCCATTATCTCTAGCGTTTGTACACAAATGCTTGCTCCCAATCCGTACATGCACACTCTCCAACAGAAGCACAATAGTAAGCCAGGCAGCCACTCTCTCCTATTATATGAACAACTGTTAGTCATTACAGTGAATGGGCGTCATTGTCAGGCAGCTGAGCGTAAGGTCGGTCCTTGTGATTTAAAGTCCACTAACCTTAAGCGTCTCGGGCATTACGGTCCTTTAGCAAAGCAGCGAAGACGTTGGGACTCCTTTTCTTATCTAATTATCTCGTCACTCTTAGCTGTATTTTCACATTTGTAGCTACACTGAATGGGTGCTGAGCTTTGTTTGGTTAGCATGTGCCAGCCACTGCTGATGTCACAGCTTGCCAGTTTGTGAGCACAAGGACGGGCTTTGTCCAGTCATTGCATCTGCCTTCTCCCCGTCTCGAACAGCATTAGGGCTTAGAGGTCAAATACAGACCCAAACATAACCTTATTGAGGCGGCCGAAAGCCTCCAGCGAGTGATGTTTAGGATCACGCAGACAAAAGGCATGTTGTTTAAAAGTCAAGTCAAACCTTCTTTATGTAGCACGTTTACAAATGATGTTGCAGTGTAGCTTTACGGAGATTACCACAACATTAAAAAAAACTCCCAGTGAGCCAACGTCGACGAAAAAGTCCCTCAGAGCTGGAGGAGCCAGACTTACGTGTTGGACCCATCCTCCTCTTATTGGTAGACCTGTAAGGCTGCTGTTGTGTCCGTATAAACTTCAGTGTGGTCAGTAATGGAGGGCAGGCAGTCAATCTGGGGCAGGTTGTAGTAGCCGATTGTGAGCAGCTGGTCTAAGGCAGGCACTGGTCTTGGCCGGGCAGCGATGTAAGCCAGGCAGGGATCTCAGCCGGGCAGGGATCTAAGCCGGGTATCGCTGTCAGCCAGGCAGGGATCTAACCTGGGCATCGCTCTGGGCTGGGAAGCGATGTAAGCCTGGCAGCGATCTCGGCCGGGCAGCGATCTCAGCCGGGCAGGGATCTAAGCCGGGTATCGCTGTCAGCCGGGCAGGGGTCTAACCTGGGCATCGCTCTCGGCCGGGCAGGGATCTAAGCCGGGCAGCGCTCTTAGCAGTTAATCCTCCATCAGTGTCTGGACCGGTGTGCAGTGGCTCACTCAGAAAAAATGTAGAACGAGGGAAAGTTCTTTATATAAAGTATATCTACATGACCAGAGTGTGGCTAATGACTCTGACATCTCTACCTAACCACTTCCTAAACGGAAAAAAAGCCTTCTGATCTGTTTCTGTGGCGTTTTTTTCAATGACATCATTTCACGTTGACATTTTTTTTTTTACTGTGAATGCTACATTGGTTTAAAAGAGAATAATTGTTCATCCGTTTAATTTAAGATCTTTTCTCATTTCCTGCACAGGTCATTGGCCGGATGTGTAAGATCATTGATAAGACCTGCCTGTCTCCTACTCCCACACTGGAGCAGCATCTGATGTGGGACGACATCGCCATCCTGGCCCGCTACATGCTCATGCTCTCCTTTAATAACTCTTTGGATGTGGCAGCTCACTTGCCGTACCTCTTCCATGTAGTCACTCTGCTTGTGGCTACTGGACCCCTGTCTCTCAGGGCCTCCACCCATGGCCTGGTCATCAACATCATCCACTCACTCTGTACCTGTTCTCAGCTCAATTTCAGTGGTGAGGGAACACGTGCTCACTCACGTTCACATTATTTGTTTATTAGTCGACTACTCGACTATTATTCTGTTAGGGTCTTTGGTTCTTCCTTCTTTAACAGTGCTACTTTACAAATGATCTTATACTAAGTCCTTTTACAAGCGTGAGCAATTGTGAGATGGATGGATGCAATCAGAGGAGTTGTGAATGTTGTCAGCTCCCAGCACTACTAAGTAATGTCGGCTGGTTCAGGCATCTGCCAGGCGATCCGTCAGAACTGGGGATCCTGCGCTTTCCTCCGAGCGCGTTAGCTGCCCGGCGATGTATCACCATCACTTGGAAAAGAGGCGGAGCTTGACTTCACATGCATCGGAGGAGGCCTGTGTTAGTCTGCACCCTTCTAGAGTCAGAGACATTACAAGTGTTGTCCAATCTCCTTAAACAGAGACCTATAAACCCAAAATATACATAACAAATCCTAAAAAAATTACAATATGACAAAAATCCAGTGTTCTTGGCTCAAATAACACAATTACTTAGGGCTTACGTTGTCGTACATATGTTTGCATCTTTTTATTGAAGTGCAGCACCATCGGTTCTATAGCTACTGTGTATATTTTATCCTATTATCCTATTAAATGGTGAATAAATCTCTGTCATACAGCTGATTCTTCATGTGCTTGGTCCTCTTTTTTGCAGAGGAGACTAAACAGGTGCTGCGTCTGAGCCTGACTGAGTTTTCACTGCCTAAGTTCTACCTGCTGTTTGGTATCAGTAAGGTGAAGTCAGCCGCAGTCATAGCTTTCCGCTCCAGCTACAGAGACCGCTCCTTCTCTCCAGGCTCCTACGAGAGAGAGACCTTCGCACTGTCTTCTCTAGAGACGGTCACTGAAGCCCTGCTGGAGATCATGGAGGTCAGTGTTCACTTTAATCATTCATGACGGATATACTGCTCTACAGTCTGAATCATAGCCGTGACCTCCACTGGCTGTCGGGTGTCTTTGCAGTGAAGCTTTGATTTCCTCCTGTAAAGTTTCTGTGAACATAAAGCACATATTCACGTTTTTTTGGCCATACTCTTAATTTTTGTGTTTTCTTTGCTTCAAAAGATTTTAACTAAGTATTAATTTTATTAATGTTTGAGTGCTGTTAGGTGCTAATATCAGAACAATGTGGGCTTTGGCTTTTCTGATATTTTAAGTTTTCAGAAAAACACATTTTCTGAATATGCATTATAAACTGAGATTCCTTTGAGCTTTATTTTTTTTTATTTAATTTATTTTTTTTATTCATTCATTTTTATTTATTTATTTTTTAAATATTATTTAAATTTAATTTTAAAAAATTAACAAATTTTTAAGGATTTCAATAATGAACTTTTGTGTTAAATATAAATACATTTAGAAATTGATGCATCACACTCAAAAAAGCTGTGACGGGCAAAGTAAGACTGAAAAGTAACACTGTCTTTTAGTGGCATCTCTGGAATAAAAAGTCAGATCGGGCACAATAAATTCTGTGGGCAGCAGAAATTGCCAACGTGATTCATTATATTGCCTCGCTAGCAGTGGCTAACAGTTACTGTGATGTTTTTAAGTGGCAAGGTGTGTAGCAACGCTGATACCGTAAACAATATTCACATAAGCTCGCGTAAGTAAATCTTTTAAAATGTATATTTTATATATATTTATTATTATTTGATTAATTTATATATAAAATATTTATTATTGGTTGCTCCCAGCAGGAGGCCAGGATTAACATGCCCCACAGCGAAATTATTGAAAGTGTGTTGCACATGCACACAGTGATTTCTACTGCTCACTTGCTTAAACTGATGCCGACAGGTCGGCCTTATACACATCTAAATGAAGACTGCTGAAAGTACTGACCTTACGCAGCACATACAGGAATATTTTTAATGTATTGGGAACTACTGCCATTTTCATAAGTCAAATACACAACAATGTATTGTTATATATTCATTATATATTAGAAAATAATATTTAAATAAAATAGTTTTAAACTAAATTATTGATTGTCACATACTTCTCCACAGTGAGTGCTGACTGCTTATTGCCCTTTTGGTTAGATGCTAAACTACATTCTGTTGCCTTCTACATGTGTAACGACACAGTTGAATCTAATCTAATGTAGAATTGTCGTCAGTTCCAAGACAGTGATAGTGATTTTCTAAAGTACCTCTGGGCCTGTATGACTGACAGTTAGCAAAGTTCGCCATTGCATCACTGTATTACACAAAGAGGAAGACATACGGTTTATTAATTTAGTGCATAAATGCCCGTATGGTAATTTTGGAGAGACATACAGTGTGCTGCTGCCAAGACATCTGTTCCCAGACCTGATTCTGCATGTATTACAACAATGTGGCTTCTTTTGAAAATGTCTGGCGCATCATTAAGAGGTGAGTCAGAGAACAATGAGCAACACAAGTCTTGTTTACAGCAAGAATGGACAAAACGTCTACTTACAAAACAAAAACAATTAGTATCTTCAATTTCTAAATGATTAAAAAGTATAAATAAATGAAAAGGTGATGTAATGCAGCTGTATACAAGCCTTTGTCCCAACTTGTTTGAGTGTGCGGCTGTCATCCATCTAAATCTGTTCATATTTAACAAATAGAATTAAGATCGTCAGTGAAAACATTTTTATTTTTATTTATTTTTATATATATATTTTTAAATAAAGACTCAAGTGAATTAACAAATGACAGATTTCTGTTTTTATTACAGTTCCCAGTGTGGGTTTGTTTTATAAACATTAGAAAAAAACATAAATGTGCATCAAAAAATGAGAATATCACGGAAAAAAGTCCTTTGTGTTTATAATTTAATTCAAAACAGTAATGTCATGTATTTTTATATTTGGTGCACATAAAGTGGCATATTTCAAGCAGTTTTTATTAGTCACTAATCTCAGATTAGAATATTTCCTTTGTAGTTTTATTAAATTATTATTATATACTATTGTCAAATAAATATCAGTCAAACATAAAATGCTACTTTTAAATGAAATTAATATAAAATATTTGACGGGGCTGAAATTATGAGCACATATGTAGATTTTGTTGATGCACTAATATAGTAGGTATTTGCACACATCTCATGGACTGTGTTGGATGTTTTCATGTAAATACATAATCATGATGGATCAGTTTCTTGCACTTATTTGTGTGTGTTGTCTACAGGCCTGTATGAGGGACATTCCAGCATGCAAGTGGCTGGACCAGTGGACAGAGTTGGCTCAGAAGTACGTAAATAACCTGTTTAAATTGATTTATTTCTGGCTTTACTGCGTAAATCCCTGTTTGTTGTCTCGTTTGTTTTAGAATGTCACTCAGTTTGTGTCTTCTGTTAGGTTTGCTTTCCAGTATAACCCGTCTCTCCAGCCGCGAGCCCTGGTGGTGTTTGGCTGCATCAGTAAACGTGTGACTCACGGCCAAATCAAACAGATCATCCGAATCCTCAGCAAGGCCAGTCCCCTTCTCAGCATCGACCGAGTGAGTGCTTTACATCATCCTTACTGCTCCTTTCCACCCTGAGCTTCCTGAGTTGGTGTGTATGAATGGTCAGCTAGAATGGATAGAGTTATTTGACATATTGGACAGTACATGAGGGCTGTGCTTTCAGTCTGGTGAAGTTTGTCAGCTTTAAACTCACCAGGGTTTGTACGGGTGCTTGAAATCCTGGAAAATGCCTGACTTTTAACGTTCTGTTTTCCAGGCCTGGGAAGTGCTGGAATTTTGGAGAAAGTGCTTGAAAATGCTTGAAATTCTAACTGCTTTTACTTTACAATAAATAACTGTCTGATTAAATAAGTTCACTTAAAGAAATAATTGCAGAGCGTAAAATAAAAAAAGGCTTCGCTCGCGCCTCCACGTACGACTGGATATTTTTGTTGGACCTGGCAACCCTGGCCGGTGATAACAGCAGTAACATGACGGAGGCTGCGTTAGCTTAGCCTGCTAGCGTATGTGTGCACACCGACAGCTGTCGGTTTTCTAGGCTTGTTTTTACGAAGCATGGTGTGATAAAATGAGGTAACGCTAGTTTTGCATGCCAGTTACAGCTCGACCATTAATGACATACACAGTGAACATAACGAAAACTGTTTAGCATCAACATACTCTGCAAAACATACCACTGCATTTAGCCCACGTGAGTACATCAGAGTACAGTGTACAGTTACAGTCATCAGCCAGTTTTCTCTACTACAGAAGACAAATGTACAGAACTCTGAAAAAGTATTCATTCCCCTTTAACTTTTCTACACGTTACACCTACAAATGTAAGTGTATTTTTTAGGATTTAGTGTAGTAGCCAATGCAAAGTAGCAAGTAATTGTGAACTGAGAGGAATTTATAGATATTTTTCCGCAATTTTTAAATATATTCAAATCTGTAAAGTGTGTTGTGCATTAGTATTCAGCCCTCTGTACTCTGATACCCCTAAATAACATCCAGTGTCACCCGTTTGTAAGGGACTGTACATACATCTTGACATATGAGAAGTAAATGACTTTAAAGGAGAACTCTGGTGTAAAATGGGCTTTGGGTTTAGTGAAACATGATAACAAGTACAAACTTAAGTAGCCCACCTCTGTTCACTCCCAGCATTACAAAATACAGGGCTTTTAGCCAGCGCTCCCAACAGGCCAACAATGCTAGTGATAGGGGCATAGCGTTTGTACTTATGTTTTACTACACTCCAAGTCTAACACCTTAATCTTAATGATACATGTACTGAGAATAAACATGTAAATAACACTTTCCTCCTGTTTTTAATTTATTTAGGAAAGAAGCATCAAAATCTGATGAAAAGACTTAAACATACCATCTCTTGCAGTGTGACAA
>BRDA01000834.1:74640-87650 GCA_036984385.1 Crenuchus spilurus
TCTGTTCTCCATGCTTAGTGTGGCACACAGACACACAATGCAAAGATTGAGTCAACTTCTCTCCTTTTTATCTGGTTTCAGGTGTGATTTTTAAAGTTAGATTGTGTTGTAAATTGTCTTTTAAGCTCTAGTTCTGCTTTCTCCACATTTCACACGATCTGGAACACTTTACCCAGAAACATCCGTCAGTATTTTTATAAAACAGTTTAATAAGTATTTCACATATTTATCTATTTATTTAATTATGTTTACATGGTCTCTCTTGTTCCCACAAACAAGAGAGAACCCACAAATGTCTTCAGTTCCTGACTTTTATTTCTCAGAAAACAAAGTAAACAAAGAATTAGACGTTTGAAGTTAACAGACGTTAAGTCTTCGATCCACATTTGTTCATCTGAATATCTTAATTCAGTCCACAGAACCACAACACGGTCAGAAAACTGTGGCTCCGCCCTCTTTCCCAAAAACAAAACCACTAACAACATGTGCTGTCAACATCCTGGTTTTTACACACAGTTTAAAGCCAAATAATCAAAATTTAATCTATTACTGCGCAAACATCAACTACAACACAATAAAATAAACCATTTAACTTGAAATGACATAACTGGCCCTGCCTAAAGCCAGGGCAGCTCTATCCACAGTGACCGGCGAGCACTTAGGGACGGTTAGGTGACTTTCCCAAGGGCACTTCAGTCATGACCTGCCGGGGATCGAACCGGCGACCTTCCGGTCACAAGACCAGATCCCTAAACACCCGACCACGGCTGCCCCAACTTTATTTGAATTCATTATTAATATATCCTTCTTACTGCTGTGGATTCTATTTGTTTATAAGTCTTAGTTATAAACTCGAGTTTTGAACTAATGATGCTAATTCGTTATTTTGAAGAGGCCCTGAGTGGCTCAGCAGGCTAAGATGCTGACACTATGACCAGAGCATCGCGAGTTTGAATCCCGGTCATGCTGTTTGCCATCAACAGCCGGGCCCAAGAGAGACGTGCTCTCTTTGGGCGGGTAGATGGCGCTCTCTCTCCCCATCACTCTCACATTTCAAGCTTCACTAGCTTAGGCGTCTTCTGATTGGTCCATTTAGAGCTGGGAACCCTGCGCTTTCCTCTGAGCGCATTGGCTCTCCAGTGACGGTGGGGTGATCAGCGGTAGTTTGAAGAGAGGCAGCGGCTGTATCACAAGACTTGTACATTGAGTCTCCCAATGGGCCGCACGGTCACTGATGCCAGGCGGGAACGACTCATCACAGTGGTCCAGTTAAGCTCTATAATGAGCATCACTGTTGAGCAAAAACACTTACATCTGGGCCTGTGAAGCAGATACACATATTCTGACATGACTATGTTCCAAATCATGCTGAGTCATTCTTTAGACTCTTCAGCTTAGCTCTCTCATCCATATCAGTCTCCCTCTTTTGGGATAGTTTAGACACCAGCTTGTTTTTGTATGGAGTAATTGATTGTCTATGGGAGCCTGTATGCACACTGCAGTGTGCTGTAGTGCCATTCACATTGGCTGTGTATCTCTAGCTGCTGCTGCTGTGCTTCACTGACCAGCCTGATTAATGCTCTTCCTCTGCAGGGGCTGGAGAGCTGCTTAAAGGGGCCGGATAATTACAACAGCCAGGTTCTCATCGAGGCTACGGTCATCGCACTCACTAAACTCCAGCCCCTCCTTATCCAGGTACAGTGCTGGTTATATAATATCACCATAATTCTGTTTACTTTGCACAGTGGAGAATGTGAGCATCTCTTTATATTAAACATTATTTAATTGGCTGATAAAAATAGTCCAGCATTACTTAAGTGATTAACCCTCTGGAGTCTGAGTATGTGGTTTTATTTCTAAAGCTTAACTAATGTGAGGTGACACTCCGTTTTACTCACTCAGTGGCTCCTAGACTGAATATTTATGAGAGGTGTGAAACACTCGGGTGTGTTCAGGTTCACATTCCACACAATCCACAGCCGGTAATCCACCAATGGAATGTCTGAAATTGCCATGTTATTATCATATGAATGACAGATCGTGTCATTTGGCAGGAAAAAATGTGCTGCTGTCTGACTCGTCCTGAAAAATGTGTCTCTGCTTATTTAAGCTCCTCTCACAAATAGCTACAAATATTTTTTTTTCAAGCTTTATATATTTGAAAAATAGACCCTTTCCGAGGTATGTTTATTTTTGTTTCTAGGATAAAATCTTGCAGTTATATAAGTGTTTATGTTAATATGCTGCCGGCTGGAGAGGCGACTACATGTACATTTGCATGTGTAGTTTTCTCTTCTGTACACCTTTAGAGATTTTGGAGGTTTTAGTTAAATTTTACTTTAAAGTTTTGTTATATTTGATTGTTTAGCATCATTCATTAAACTGATACTAAATAGCTATTTGTGCATTGTTTCCATCCCTTATGAGTTAAATACTAAATTGCTTAGATTTGTAGATTTCTCCTAGAACCCTCAGCATGCAGTAATAGTGTCTGACGCAGCACTGTGACTAAACACGCATCTTTCTCCGTATTGGTCTTCGTTGGTGTGTTTTAGGACTCTCCTATGCACAAGGCTCTGTTCTGGGTAGCAGTAGCAGTGCTGCAGCTGGATGAAGTGAATCTGTATTCTGCTGGGACTGCACTGCTGGAGCAGAACCTGCACACACTGGATAGTCTACGGGTTTTTAATGACAAGGTACTAAACACACACATACACCAAGTGTCCAAATGTTTGAGGACACTTCTTCTAGTGAATGCATGCAGCAACTTGAACACGAACCTGTTGGCACTATGTCTAATGCCAGGTGTGGGCTAGAGGGGTATAAAGTCCTGCATTGAACTGTGTAGCAGTGGAACTGTGTTCTCTGCTCCATCCAGTATTTTGGGGATGTGGTGGTGATGAACATCTTGCTTGAATGCAGTCTAATAGAAAGCCTTTTCTGGACAGTAGAGCTCGTTAAATAACCTTTTAAATACCTTTATCAGAAGAAGCAATGTGTCCCAGTACTTTTGCCCCTGTAGTGCATTTGCTGTGTATTTAAGAAATGTCTAAAAATGTAAACTCGACTTTAGACAAAGCATTAGATCTAATGATTATAGTTCTTATGTTATGGTCTTTCCTCTTCCCTGTACAGAGTCCTGAGGAGGTGTTCATGGAGATTCGGAAGCCTCTAGAATGGGACTGTAAACAAATGGATCATTTTGTGGGCCTCAACTTTAACTCCAACTTCAATTTTGCACTAGTGGGGCATCTTCTTAAAGGTAATCAAACTATCTGTTGGAGATGCTCTGGTCAGTATATTTCTTGCCGATGGTATTATGTCAGCATCACTAGTGGCAGGAGGTCCAGAAGCATAACGTCCAGAACCAGCTGCTTCTGAGACGGCTTCCTTCCCCTTACAGGCTACTGAACAGCCGGCAGTACTGTTCATCATCATGTTCTCGTTAGACAATCCGCTGACAGACTCACTGAAGTCCAGCACATCTATACCTGCACAGACCGACGCCTGTACATCCTCCGCAGTCCTTCTGTAGACTGCTGGTAGACCCGTACACCTGCAAATTCAGCTACTTCCTTCACACTCTGACCTTTAATACAATCACTGCTTTATCATTAACATCTGAGACCTTCACTGCACTGTACCACCTCTTCTACATCTCACACACCCTGCAAGTATTTATAGCCTCAGCATCCTCTACAGCGCCACCTGCAGGAGCCTGAAGTTACTACCACTTTAAATACTCATTTTGTGCCTCGTTTTTTGACTTACACACTGTATGTAAATGTCTGGTGTTTACGATTTCTACACACAAGTATTCATCAAATTTCTCTGCTGTTTCTTCTCAAAGGTTACAGACACCCATCCTCTGCCACGGTGGCGCGGACAGTACGGATCCTTCACACCCTTCTGGGCCTGGTGGGCAAACATCGCAACTGTGACAAGTTTGAGGTGAACACTCAGAGCGTGGCCTACCTGGCAGGTGAGTGAAAGTGACATTACAAACTTAGTTTCTGTAATATTGCTCTGTGTAATATGTGAACATGTTCGTCTGTACAGCTCTGCTCACAGTGTCGGAGGAGGTGCGCAGCCGCTGCAGCCTCAAGCACAGAAAGTCTTTGCTGCTGTCTGATGTTGGTATGGAAAATTTCCCAGTGGACACGTACTCAGTTTATCACCCTGAGCCTGGTTGTAGGTGAGAAACGGATCTCTCTTACTTCCACTGGTAATAACGTAGGCCTCACTACTTCCAAATTTAATAGGTTTATATGAAAATAATTCATTTTATTATTATAAATCAATAAGGATGATGTCTTTATGCAGGTCTAAGATATGTTACTGTAAGCTTTTTTATATTAAGTAGTATTTATGAGATATTAAACTAATGAGACACAAATATTAGACTTGCTCATTTATTTATTGAGGAAAATGATCCAATATCACACATTTGTGAGAGACAAAAGTGAACCTTTGCTTTCAGTATCTGCTGTGACCCCCCTTTACAGCAATAACTGTAACTAAACGTTTCAGTAACTGTTCTTTAAACGTTCTTTAGTAGAACGACTCGTGTGTTTAGGGTCGTTGTCTTGCTACATGACCCACCTTCTCTTGAGACTCAGTTGATGGACAGATGTCCTGACATGTTCTTTAGAATTCTCTGATATAATTCACAATTCATTGTTCATCAATGATGACAAGCCATCCTGACCCAGATGCAGTAAAACAGGCCCAAACCTGATACCACCACCATGTTTCACAGATGAGATAAGGTTCTTATGCTGAATGCAGTGTTTTCATTTCTCCAAACATAACACTTTTCATTTAAACCTAAAAGTTCTGTTTTGGTCTCATCCGTCCTCAAAACATTCTTCTAATAGTCTTCTGGCTTGTCCACGTGATCTTTAACAAACTGCAGACGAGCAGCAATGTTCTTTTTGGAGAGCAGTGACTTTCTCCTTACAACCCTGCCATGCACACCATTGTGGTTCAGTGTTCTCCTGATGGTGGACTGATGTTCTTTAAATATAACAGGGTGCCCACTCACACCTCATTGTCATCCCATTGATTGAAAACACCTGACACTGATTTCACCTTCAAATTAACTTAAATTTTTAGAAGTTCACATACTTTTGTCTCTCACATATGTCATATTGGATCATTTTCCTCAATAAATAAATGAGCAAGTCTAATATTTGTGTCTCATTAGTTTAACTGGGTTCTCTTTGTCTACTTTTAGGACTTGTGTGAACATCTGATGATGTTTTAGGTCATATTTATGCAGAAATATAGAACATTCTAAAGGGTTCACAAACTTTCACGCACCACTGTAGACATAGCTAATGTAAAGGACATAATCATTGGCTACTGTGAAACACACGCACTAGCTAGGGGGCAGTGAGGACACCTGCTTGAAACACCTGGGAGCAGTTGGAGGTTAGGTGCCTTAGTGAAGCGCACTTCAGTCATTCCCTGCCAGGGGATTGAACTAGCGACCTTGCGGCGATCCCTAAACACCAGGCTATAGCCCCCCTGTGATGAGGATTAATGTACCATGCTTCAGGGACGTGTTTCTGTCGGTCATGTAAAGATTGTAAAAGGACTGTTTTATTTAGTGACATCTGTTTAAATGTTCATTCTTTGACACTTTGTCATTTCAGACCACTAAAGGAAAGTCAGCCCTGGACCTCCCCTAAAGTGTCCGAGCGCTACCTGGCAGCATACTACCCCACAGCGGGGCAGACCAGCCCCCGCACACGCAAGTCCATGAGCGTGGACATGGGTCAGCCATCACAGGCCAATGCTAAGAAACTGCTGGGTAAGAAACATCCATGCAAGGTTTTGTTTAGCAGCACCTATAACCGCTGCAGCTGCTGTGGATGCTCTTCCCCGTCGCTTTACAGAACAAGACAAATGATTAATTCAACCCTAACCCTAATGATAAAACAGTTATTAAATTGTCATTTTTAATTTTGCAGCGACTTCAATTTATTTTGTTTCACAGGCACCAGGAAGAGTTTTGACCATTTGATATCTGACTCTAAAGCGCCAAAGAGACCAGAGATGGAATCGGGCATCACCACTCCTCCAAAGATAAGGCGGGTGGCAGAGAACGATTATGACATTGGTAAGACTATTGATGAACTGCTGCAGATTATCAGAGAGATGAGCTTGACTCTGATCTATGGTCTGATATGTCGCAGCATTTATCTAATGTAGGTGCCAGGAGTCTTATTTTAAAATGTGAGCAGCCTTTTGAGGTTCTTATGCACTATACTGTGCAAGAGTGCAGTGTTTTAACTTTATGTATGACACTTTAATGCATGTTTACAGTATATTTGACATGCAGTGCTACATCCTAGGAAAAAAAAGGCTTTTCTGAAAACTTAGTGTTTATGTATATACACACATAAATATGTTACAGAGATACTGAGAGAGTTCATCAGGACCATGTTTTAGAAAACCCGATCTCGATCATGCTGCTTGTTATCAGCAGCCAGGGTCTGAGAGAGCAAAATTGGCCGTCCTTTCTCTGGGCGGGTAAGATGGCACACTGTCCCTAGCACTACTAAGTAATGTTGGCTGGCTCAGGCATCTGCTAGGGGATCCATCTGAACTGGGGATCCTGCGCTATCCTCCGAGCGCGTTGGCTGCCCGGCAACGATGTATCAGCAGCAGCTGGAAAAGTGGCGGAGCTTGACTTCACCTGCATCGGAGGAGGCCTGTGTTAGTCTGCAGCCTCCTAAAGTCAGAGACATTACAAGTGATGGAGAGAGTCAACAAATGGCTACCAAACACATTGGAGAGAAAATCTGTTATTAAAAAATTAAATAAAAACACAAGCCCTCTCCATTCTGCTGACATTTTATCTGACATTTTCCTGTTAGGATTGAAGCAGGGACCAGCCTTTTCAAGCCTTTTTTTAATGTTGATCAGTTTGGCTTTTAGCCAATTAATCAGAAATCCAGAAGATCTAATGATTAGAATATTTAATTTGTAGTTTGAATAAATTACTATTCAAGCAGAATTAACATTAAAACTAAAAAAGCAGGTTCCCCGAGTGGCTCAGTAGGCTAAGACACTGACACTATGACCAGATCATCGCGAGTTTGAATCCCGGTCATGCCATCAACTGCCGGGGCCCAAGAGAGCAAAATTGGCAGTGCTCTCTCTGGGTGGGTAGATGACGCTCTCTCTCACCATCACTCACACATTGCAATGTCCGCTGGCTCAGGCGTCTACTGATTGGTCCATTCAGAGCTGGGAATCCTGCGCTTTCCTCCAAGCGCGTTGGCTCCCCAGTGACTGTGTATCAGAGGTAGTTTGAAAAGAGGCGGTGACTGCATTCCACCTAGAGTCAGGAACAGTGCAAAGTGATGAGGAGAGCCCCCTAATGGATGGGATGGGTTAATTGGCTACTACCACATTGGGAAGGGAGAAAATTTTCAAAAATTACATAAATATTTAAAAAATATTGAAATGTTGCTGTAAGTGTAATGAATGTAAAATTCTAGTTTTTTTTTTTAATTGAATTATAAACACAAATGAATTTATTTATTTTTTTGCCATATTCTAATTTTTGGAAATGCACCACCTGATAAAATGTTTTAATGAATTAAGATGTATTTTTGCTCATGTTTGCAGTAATTTAACATGATCAGTGTTTGTTTATATTTTGTTTAGAACATTTTTTCTTGTAAAAACCTTTTCACTGGCTGATGCATTGAGAGTGATGATGTACAGCCATTGTTTTCCCACTTTTGATCCTTTTTATCACACATTTCATGTGTTTAAACCACCTTCAATGCACGTGCTGATTGATGTAAAATATTAGCAGATCATCGTTATATATTAATATTCCTGCATAGCTATTTTTAAAATGATGGGATAACCGTGAAAATCATTCATCCAAGCATTTCTAAAGAAGATCCTTAAACCTGTGATGGTTGGTGTTCACTGAAGATGAATGTCCAGCTAGGAAGTACAGTCATTTCTTTCATCTCTCTCCAGAAACCCAGAGAATAGCCAACTCCCACTTACGCAAGGTTTCTGTGTCGGAGTCCAATGTTTTGCTGGATGAGGAGGTGCTCACTGACCCAAAGATCCAAACCCTGCTCCTCACTGTGCTGGTGAGAACCTCCCTCTCAATCTGATCTGTTCTTTCTCTTTAATTATATCTTATCTTTCATGCTAAGTGAAAGAGGACTCCTCACTAGCAGACCTGGACTCTGTAGTGTCGTGGTTTTGTACTCTGGACTGTGTTTTGTAAGATCTCTTATATTACAGGCCACTCAAGTGAAGTACACCACTGACGAGTTCCACCAGAGGATCCTGTACGAGTATTTGGCTGAAGCCAGTGTGGTCTTCCCAAAAGTCTTTCCAGTAGTGTGAGTGTCTGGTCCTTCATGTCTCATTGTTTTACCACACGGTATAGCCAGACCGAGACCCTGCCAGGCACGCGTGGGCAAACCTGTGTCCTGAGCTGAGTATTTCTGACGAGTCTGACTGATAAGCCTGGTTCACACTAAGAGATTAAGATTAAGATCAACCAATTTAGACAATGTGATTTTTCACACAACGGAATTTGACCTCCGCATTTAACCCATTCGTGCAGTGAAACACACACACACACACACACTAGTGAACACACTAGGCTGTGAGAATTTGTGCCCGAAGCGGTGGGCAGCCCTTATCCACCGGCGCTTGGGGAGCAGTTAGGGGGTTAGGTGCCTTGCTCAAGTGAATAAAAACCCTAACCCACAAAAAATAACACTTTTTCATCCTTGATCGTTGTTAGTCGTAAAGGCACCCACACTACACCATGTACCTTTTAACAACCATGTTTAGATTAAACACACCCAAGCAATGGCTTAAGCAAATAACTAGATGTAAACAAACATGGTGAATGACCTCAAAACTTGTGAGCTTCCTGCTAAAGTAAAAAAGTAAAGGATATGGATGAAACTACAACAGCTCACATTATAATGGCCATGCAGCTCCTCGCTCACCATTAATGTCTCATGTACACAGACACATTCAGCTCAGCTCTCATTGGTTGATGGTCTTTCAAGTGTGATGTCAACATCACATCACCAGAGAATTGGCTCCACCCCCCACTACAGGACATCAGTACTGAACATGTTTAATATTTACTATTCTCAATGGGGTGCAGCCCTGACTTCACTGGGAGAAGATCAAAGGGGTAAAGACTGGATTATAGACCCCACACTACAGGATAATTTGGGAAGAGAATCGGTTATGATCACCCTGAAATCAAGGGACCTTTTGCGATTGTCTGGAGGAGTAGATCAGCCTCATTATTGTGTAGTGTGAACCAGGCTTTAGAGTTTCTAGGAGTGAGAACAGAGGAGTTTGGACTGAGCTCTAGCATTGCAAACAAGTGAGCACCGAGGCTGTTGCAGTCTAAGTTGGTTTGAAGTGGAGTGCTTCAGCAGAAGTGTCTATATGGAGTGTTGTGGCTTTGATGGAAGGTGTTTTTTAGAAGCCTCATGCAGCACCTCAAAAATAGCTGCTTGTCATTTTCCATTTTTAAATGAGTTCTGTTCTTCACAGGAAGTGGCAGGTTTTGTAAAAGCTACCAAACTTCTGATTTTCAGGTTGGAACTTTGCTATTCATGTTAATGTGCTGTGAATAAAATGACTGTAAATCTTGCCATAATATACTGTCAATCTGTCATTTAATATCTGTGCACTGCATACTATATATTAGCAGGTATAAGCATTGCCTAGTGCACATTTTAAAATCTAAGCTGCATTTTGGTCCCTGAGTAACACACAAGATGTATTCTGGTATAATATACAACATAACATCACCCATCACACAGAAAAACATGCTATAAACACATCTCAGCATTTAACCCTCTCGGAGTCAGTTCTGTCGCCATCGGCATGTTAACAAATTTCTGCAAAAACACTTATTATACTGCGAGATTTCATCCTAGAAACAAAAGGGTCAACTTTTCTTTACTTGGTCTACTTTTCAAATATATATCAAACTTCAGTCGAAACATATTTTTAGATATTTGTGAGAGGAGCTTAAATAAGCAGAGACACGTTTGTGAGTGCGACTCAGACAGCCCATATTTTCCCGCCAAACGACACAATCTGTCATTCATATGATAATGACATGGTAATTACAGACATTCCATTGGTGGGTTTCAGCAGTTGTGGAATTTGTGGAGTGTTGACGAACAAATACCTCTCACCTGAGGTGAACCTGAACAAATACCTCACCTGAGTGTTCACAGCTATCTCATGAATATTCAATGTAGGGTTAGCGGCTGAGTGAAAACAGAGTGTCGCCTCACATTAGTTAGGCTTTAGAAATAAAAACACATACAAGTCTTGGCTAGAAATGTTTAGAGTGTTTTTTTCACAATATATCAGCACATCTGAAAACAGGTTTTTGTAAAGTCTAAGTTTAGAGCAGATTTAATCAGAATATAGATATAGATAGATAATGTTTTGACTCTGTTGGTGCTGAGTTTGTGCTGAACAGAAGCCTGTGTAACACTTTGGGAAAGAATTATTTTTAATGGGTGTAATTTGTAAAACGTCAGGGCCAAATAATGTATATGTATTAAACTATATATTGTTCTGCCAGTTATGTATACCATTTAAAGATGATTACATAATGTGCATCATTTGCAAATGTGGTAGAAATCTGATGCTGCAGCTGACCGCAACCATGGAGTCAAGGATGGTTACAAAATGTAAAAAAAATACATAAAATTTCACATTTACTTTTGTGTCTCTGAGAGTAAACATTGTTTTATAATATATAACAGTGTATATATAACAACAGTACATTGTTTTACAATATTACAGTATTATTAATTTGTACAGTGATATTAAAATATTTTTATTTTGTAGTATTTATAAAAGTATTGTTTTGTTTATGCATTAAATCAGTGTGCATACATTAAAGATGCTGTTTAATCTCTATATTTCACAATCAGGCAGGAAGAATGGAACAGTTAGCAATTTATCAAAAGTAATAAAATACATAAACTGGTGTTGACTTAAAAATTCTTCAAAAATAATTAGGGATGCACCGATACCACATTTTTTCAAACCGAGTACGAGTACAAGTACTTACATTTAAGTACTTGCCGATACCAAGTACCAATAAAAGTACTAATAAATATCAATACTTACAATTAAAATGAAACTGAGGCTGTATGTGTGTCTTATGGCTCCAGTTAGACGTGTTTGTGATCTATTTAATCTAAACACCTAAGATAATGATAACAGATTACACATTTCCCCTTTATACACTGAAACATTCAAAAATGAAACATATCAGATATACATAATCATCACCGTTAGCGAACTAGCTAGCTACACTACGTTAGCTTACCTTTTTGTAAAGCTCGTGGTGGTGAGAACTGAGGACCTCTTGAGGTTAGTAGTGCTTTTCCCCACTTATTTTACATCCACAAACTTTGCTTTGTTTTGTTTTGTGTGGCAGTGAAAGTGAAATTACTCCATAAATCGCTTCTTCTTTTCCGTCGAAGCTGCAGCTGTGACCTCAGCTCGTTGTGTTGTTGACTGACTGACTGACTGACTGTGGAGCTTAGCGTGCTTCGAGGAAGTCAGACGTGCGGCAGGTTTACTTTAAAAAGCGGATTACTGGACAAAAACATTATTTTAGTCATTCTGTGACATTTTCGTTTCGTTTTTATTCGTCGACTAAAAGTCTAATACTTTTAGTCATAGTTTTCGTTTTAAAATATTAGTTTTTATTTAGTTTTCGTCTCGTTCATTCACTTGGAAATACCTCCACACCGCGGACATAGCTGCTCCTTCTCTACTACCGGGCTGGTTAAAGTCAAGCTGCCGTGAAGTGGCTTGTTCAGCTCGGCTGCCGTACGTAGTCGTCGTCGTCTTTTTTCTTTTATTTTTTAATTTTATTTATTTATTTATTTTGTGGCGCAAACTAATACTGTCTGTTAGAAGGAAACGAAGCTCCCATCACGCTGGTATCGGATCCTGTAGTATCGGAGCACTTTTATGAATACGAGTACAAGTACACGCACGTGGTATCGGACAGATACCCGATGCTGGTATCTGTATCAGTGCATCCCTAAAAATAATGTTGTGGTTGTTTCATGCAAAACTCAGGACAGGATGACAAAATACAGCCCCTGAAAGTGAAAGCAGTGTTGAAAGGGTCTTGTGATCCTGAGGAGGGTGTAACTGAGGATATGTAGCATCCGTGTCATCACTCTCGTGTTTGCACAGGTCTACACATTACATATAAGAACTTAGCTTTAATTTTGCTTTTATTTGACTGTCATTCTCCAGGCATAACCTGCTGGACTCCAAGATCAGCACCTTGCTGTCCATGTGTCAGGACCCCAACCTCCTGAATCCTGTCCACGGTATCGTCCAGAGTGTGGTCTACCATGAGGAATCGCCCCCTCAGTACCAGCCCTCCTGCCTTCAGAGTAAAAACGCTTCTTCACACTCTTAGTATTATCAATGTCTCACTCGTCTACATCGCTGAGAAATAACTTTTAATGCTGGAAGAGTGCACAGAAGATTATATTCTTATTTTTTTATATTTACTGAGTGCTAGCGGTCTTATTTTGTAACTGGACAAGGCCAAAGCAGGAAATGCTTTAAAATTTAATGGCTGCAGTGTGTGTGCTGACTTCATATTATCTCTCTCTCTCTCTCCTGTCTCTCTCTCTCTCTCTCCTGTCTCTGTCTCTCTCTGTCTCTCTCTCTGTCTCTCTCTCTCTTCTGTCTCTCTCTGTCTCTCTCTCTCTCTTCTGTCTCTCTCTCTCTCTCTCTGTCTCTCTGTCTCTCTCTGTCTGTCTCTCTCTCTCTCCTGTCTCTGTCTCTCTCTGTCTGTCTCTCTCTCTCTGTCTCCTGTCTCTCTCTCTGTTTCTGTCTCTGTCTCCTGTCTCTCTCTCTGTTTCTGTCTCTGTCTGTCTCTCTCTCTCTCCTGTCTCTCTCTCTCTCTGTCTCTCTCTCTGTCTGTCTCT